>VYXC01008786.1:486321-509183 GCA_013397175.1 Platysteira castanea
AGATGACAGCTAGAATAATAAAACTGTGGGCCTTACAAGTATATGCAACGTAAACATGTTGCTGAAATAATATTGGAGAATACATTGTGCAGGACAGGCTTTGATTGTAAGGAGAGCAGTAGGGCTTTGGCCTTCCTTCACAAGTTTGAGCTCTGAACTGAGAAGTCCCATCATCCAAGACATTCTCTATGGAAGCTCAGTAGGGACAGGATATCATGTGCCCTATAAGCTCCAGTATTAAGGGACATATAGAGGGATATAACTTCATATATTTCACTGTATCTTCTATATTAATGATAAATGCCAAAATCATACCCCACAGGTTAGTGCAGCAGAGGTTGGCAGGTAGGCAGGTTTCTTTAGCCTTTATGCCTCTGGTGTCTCAACATTCACAGGACGACTTCAGGGAAAGGCACGCAAAATTTGATTGCTATGCTGACACCCCATCTGTCTTCCTATCAACCTAATGCCATAATTACCAGGTTGAAATAAAGACATGTGTAATGCCAGGTAAAAATAAGAGTGTGTTAATCTCATGCGTGAGCATCAGTGCGTGTGTATGAAGTGGTGCTGGCTAAAGCAAGGGCAGGGACCATGCCCTGACCTGGAGGCCAAGTGACGCTGGCTGCCTTGCATCAGTCCTTTCTACAGGTGACTCATCCCAGAGACTGCATGGAGGGACAGTCTTCGGGACAGGGCCAAGAACTGAGCTAAGACCCAAGCAGTGTGGCCATCAAGAGTCTGGTGAATAAGATCTCTAGAAGGTTGTCTGTATAAATGTACCCATTGTGGTTTATCGCAGGGAAACAGTCACTGCAAGTAATCCTATTCTGGTTATTAAAGTTATGTAAATGTATCATATACACATACTCCAAGGACTGTTGTAGTCCTCTGTTTCTACTTTTTATAACAATCATTTAAACATATTCACCAACTGACAAACATGGAACTATGCTTGCAGCATTTATGTAAAAGGTTTTATGGTACTTTTTGAATTCAAGCCAAAGCCCTTTTTGGGATGGACCAGCTAAAGAAACAAGGAAGCAGAAATACCAGATGCATGGAGAATTATCTTCATGGGTGTACTCTAGGGTCCAAATTTTGATGTCTTTTAAAAAACAAATGAGGTGAAGTACTACTGAAGCCTCGTCAAGGAATTTGCTTTTAAGTTTTCACTCAGAAGAGAGTAGCTGGGAACAACAACAAAAAAGGATACTCCTTTTTGAAAGGACAAAAACACAATGAAGAGTAGACAAATCAACACCCAAGTGGGAGTAGGCTCAGAAGCACGTGTGAATGGGAGGAGTGGGAGAGTGGGATGTGCTTGTGCCTTGTAGGTGCTACTTGCAGCTACGTCTCCCTGCCTCATGCATATGCATGAGTAAAATCCCATGGCTCTTATCACTCACCCCATCTGGATTTGGGGCCACTCCCCAGGCAGGCAAATTTGTCAGGAGCTTTGGCTGGGCATTATAAGCTGCATTTGGCCTCCAGGTCCTCACTTGAAGAAGCTTGCTCCAAGGTCCAAATTCTGCCACTCTTGCTGTCATCAAACAGTCCATTATTTCCCAATCCATTTGCTGTCTGTCTCTCAGGTCTCAATTTGGCCCTCAATTAGCAACAGAGATAAGGTATCATTTACATTACACTGAGATTTTTATTAACATCAGAGAAATTCATTCTGCATGACATCTCCATGTGCTACCTCTAACAAGTCAATGAATGAATAGCTGTGTAGGGGCAGGGGAAACTGAAGAAGAAACTCTTGAACTCCACCCTTGTCTCCAGAACCAAAGCACAACCTGCCCTGCTCTGATGCTTTTGTGCCTATGCCTCCACATAAATATTTTAACTTATTTTACCATTGGTTATACTTATTATTGGTTGTACAATTCCATAAACATGAGCTCACTTCAAACACGTGGCTGGTGGTGTTCACTATAAATGAAAGTTTTAAGCATCACAGAGCTTATACACATATTCAATATAATATATATATTGCAGAGCTTATATATACGTTCAATATAATAAATATATTATATTAAGACCCTTCTCTCACTTTTTTTTTCTTCACATAAAGCTAGGAAAAATGTGTCTCCTTTCAACAGTTTTTATAAGAAAAGGAAACACATTTCAAATATATTTATTCAAATAACATTAGAAAGAAAATATATAAGACCTAAAAAGGCTAAAGAAAATAACTAATCACAGTATTTCTGCCAAACAATCTTTTTTGTCAGCTGTATTCAGTCAATACAAGTGAGAAAAATGAAGACAAGAAAGTGTATGGATAGGTAGAGCCTACTGTCTGTAGTTAGCCAAACAGTAAATGTAAGTGTACCCCCAATATAGTACTATAACCAACTGCTTCTTTCATCACTCACTTCAACAGAAACAATGTTCCCTCAGGAAATTCCCAGAGGATTTTCTGGTCATTTTAATTCTCCATGATAGAAATTTCATACTGTATTCTTTCAGAAATTTTGATTTTCTCTTCCGTGTTTGTAGCATATTTGGCAGTAGATGAGATTTTACATGTTCATTGGAAAGCAATCCTTCCCAAAAAGCTCACGCAATTTCTCAGAGCTTGGTGTTTCCTATACCACTCAAAGACAGAATGTGAAGTTCAGCTTTTCACATCTCTCCCAGAACCCAGGATCAGCAAGCAGATGAACAGTGAATGAAATAGTTTGTGTTTGGCTGTGACTGAATGAGCCTCATCAAATATTGCCATTGATTTTTCTAATGGAGAGAGCATGGAGCTGGAACCCAGAGTTCTGCTATGAAGTGTCTTGGATATGCCTCTGCCCTTTGAAGACTTTTCCCTTTCCTAAGATGATAGCATAATTCTTTCTTTTACCAGTGGGCTCCTTGGTAGGAAACTTGCTGGAGAAGAATAGAAACAATAACCAGAAACTCCAGCTGGTAGAAACATAGCTGTGGAAACAAGGATTGTATACGTGTATTATGTAGTCACTGTATGAAAAAATTCTGTGACCCCTCTACTAGTCCCTTAATCAGGCAATCTCCACTTTATGAATTTTGTGGGAACTGTGCTCCTCTAATAGTTATGGAGTTCTGTATAAATTCTGTTCTTCACTAACTGTTCTTTAAAGGGAAGAATCCTTTGTTCTGTAGCTGCAGTAAGGGGTAAGGAACACAAAGAAGAATATATAATAAATACAGATGTAGGAACTGGAAGTATGATGAATGCTCCAAGTGTTGTGCACATTGCTACTATTAGTCATCCATTAAAATTAAAACCAGACAATTCTTAAGTTCCAAACAGATAAATTTGATGCCTTGGTCCTATTTTTTCAGAGGAGAACCAGATTCAGAGAGGATTTTACAAGATTTCTTTCTTGTGATCTTGTCCGCCTAAACCTGAACATTGGACCTTAACCCAAAGCAAGGGCTTAAGTTTCTTGTACAATCAGATGTCTATGAAGTCAGTGGCTATCGAGCAGAATTTCAAAGGGACATTCAGCTTAGGTTAGGTTAGTCATGTCTCCATACTTTTTTTAATATTTAAGGTATTGTTTGTTGTACTAGTGGCTGCTGCATGTGCAATTATTAGTGCCTAACCTCTGCACACATCATGTAAGACACACAGAAATGTGTAACTTCTGCTCTGAGAACCAGAAACAATAAATTATTTAGATCACTTAAATATCAAGTATTTTTTCATTTTGTTTCCACATAATTTTATTTCCAAGAAAGCATTAGTACTCCAGTGTGAAGCCTGTGCCAGTAAGTCCATCAGGAGTCAATCCGTTGTAAAGCTAAATTTGCTTATTTAACTGTACTTGAAATCATGGGAAGCTATTTCTTTTCCAATGACAGAACTACATGATACTTTTTTTTTTTTTAAGCAAACGTTATAGTATATTGTCTTACAAACATGCTAGTAGTCTTAGTGCTAATAGGAAAGATCTCCACTGGTTTATTTGTTCTAATTGCAGTGGGCCTGTCCCCAAAAAGAGTGAGCTTGGCCCCCATTGTCACTATTGGGCTTTGAAATTATATCTGCACTGTGACTGACCTTATACCTCACTGAAACTTAGGAGAGACAGAGCAGGAGCAAATTTCCCTTGAGTCTTGCCTATGACTCTGTCCTTGCCAGATAGAAGCCCTTGGCAGAATCCTCTACTCTAGAGCAGGAAAATTTTTTTTTCTTCCAGTAAATACTTAGTTATGTGTTTCTTTATTTAGAGATAGTGTGTAGCATTCTGTTCATCACTTCAAAAACTGCAAAAGCAGTTTTTATAATGTTCGGTCAGGGAATTTTTTTTTTCCAGTATTGATGATTGTTCTATAACTAAACTGAGTATTCTCATTTCCAGAACTGCCTCTCTCACCTTTAGTGTTGCTAAAACAATGGTGCACAGAGGTTCTTTTTTGCCTTCAGAAGAGGCATATTCCAGAAGGATGTTGTTTCCCATTCCTTCCCCTAAACATCATAGGAAGCTGAAGACTACTGCTGCAAACATTTTCTTTCAGTTTAGGAGCGCTGGAATCCTTGTTTCACTCCAAAGTTTGTCAGAGACTCAGCCCTTTTTAGGAGTGTTGATGTGAGATTTGGCTCAGACAAGGCTCCTGTGTGCCTTCTACTAAGAAGGTTTCAGGGCATCAGAAAAGCAGCCAAGTCCTCCTTCACACAATGTCCTGCCTGTGGTTGGAAAAGGCATTTTTCTTCCAGGTACTGAAAGGGTGGATTGCATTCCTTGTCCTCTGGAAGGGAAAGGCTTCATGTAATTCTCAAAAAGTAGCTCATGGCTTACCCTTGGAAGAACAGCTGTAGGCAAAAATAGTGGCAGCAGCAGTAGCAGCTTTCCCCTGGAACAGTTTTTCTGGTAGAGGACCACTGGTAACACGTTACTTTGGACAGCTAACAGAACAGTTTGACCCCGAGTGGACTTTGACACTTGCATTCCCTGCAGTGCTGAGTCATAAAGCTGCACTGGCAGAGCCACACTTGCCTCTTCTATCACATATCATAGGCTGCATGTGATAGGTCACTGATGTCACTATGGACACATTCCCATCAAATGTGTTTCCTTCTGTCCTCCTCAGCTCTCCAAAAATATGTCCCAAGCATCCCCAAGTGAGTATGTGCCACTTTGCAAAACACGTAACACGCACCCTCAGAAAGCACTGTTCCACTGGCTGCAGTGCAGTCTTCCTATCAGACACACTGAGCTTAAAAAATGCACACAAAAATGATTAGTATGTGTGCTGGTTTTGGCTGGAACACAGTTAAGTTTCTTCCAAGTAGCTAGTAGGGGCCACGCTGAAAACTAGAGCTATGTGCTGAAAACAGTGTTGATAGCACAGGGGTATTTTAGTTACAGCTGAGCTGTGCTTACACAGCCAAGGTCTTTTCTGTTCCTCAGCCCACCCCACCAGAGAGGAGGCTGAGGGTGCACAAAAAGTTGGGAGAGGACACAGCTGGGACAGCTGACCCTAAGTGACTAAAGGGATAACCCACACCATATGGCATCATATTCAGCATATATAACTGGGGGAAGGAGGAAAGGGAGGACGTTCAGAGTGATGGCATTTGTCATCCCAAGTCACCATCAGGTGTGATGGAGCCTTGCTTTCCTTGAGATGACTGAACACCTGCCTGCCCCTGGGAAGGGGTCAATGAATTCCTTGGTTTGACTTGTTTTCATGTGTGGCTTTTCCTTTACCTACTGAACTGTTTTTATCTCAACCCACGAGTTTTATCACTTTTACTCTTCCAATATTTTCCTTCATCCCACTGGGGAAAAGTGAGCGAGCAACTGTGTGGGGTTGAGTTGACATCTGGAGGTTAAACCATGACATTATGCCGTAGGGCTTTTAGGGAGCTGTGGTGTTCCCACTTCACGCAAAAGAGATCCAAGCCAACGTGGCCATAAGACACCCTGCAGCACGTGGACTGGTGGGCCACGGATCTCTCTTTTGAGAGAATGGCTTTGGCAGCTGTGTCCCATGAACCCCTAACTCATCCTTTTGTTAGTCTCAAAAGCAGTAAATTCCTAAACCCCTCATTTTGGCAAGACAAGTAGTAAATACCTCAGGACTCCTTTCTTCAGACAGAGATACTAAGCAATTCCTAGAGACAACACAGACAGAACCATGTCTTACATACCCTTGGAGATTTTCACATATTACAGGTAGTTCATTGGTTGGTAAAGGAAGCTAGTGAGAAAAGTCTATTGGATGCTGACAAATGTAATACTAACCTCTAAACCAGATACTGTTAAGAAACCATGATGAAACTCTTGAGTTTTTATCTTTTCCTTTGTCCATGAAACAAGGAAATGCTGGCATGGTAACACCACTGAATTCCATAAAGACAGAGTCATGTTTATGTCTCATGTTAGAGCTTTTACATACCATGGTCTCATCCTTACCTTTGCACCACATTACTTATTTAATCATTCTTTTTTCAAAACCTGACTCTAACACAGTGAAGCCAGATTGTGTATTCTGGATACACATAGAAATGTTTTTAAAATCAGGATAGGACCAAAGTTTTCAGATACCCCAATGTTGTTTGCCAGTTTCACAGACGGGACAGAAAGTCAGACAGTTAGCCAGAGGCTATTTTAAGTGGGTGTCTAATTGCATTAAGTTTGTTGTGAGCTAACCAGATTAGATCTACCAATTCAGGCTAGAGATCATGCCACCACCAGAGTACTGGCAGCCTTTGTGGCTTCCCTGAGAAGTGTGCCTATCTCTGAAATCTGGAAAAGATTGGGGATCAGGCCATAGATTTACACATCATTTTTCTCTGGTCAAAAAATTAAAATCTGAGGTTTGTGCTCACTGAGCTGTCCCATGGCCATCATTTAAGGTAGCCTCCAGTAGTCTCACCTCCTACACATCAGGTCATTGCTTGTGAGTCATGGCAGCAGAAAGCATAAGGATGTCAAGAAAGGATGTCAGCTATGGAAATTTCCATTACTAGGGTTTCCCTTTGGCATAACAGAATGTTTGCAGTAACCATGAGGATTCTCTGAGATGTTGCCCAACCAGCTCTCGTCACTGCTGGGGGGTTTTATAATGCCTGAATTCTGTAGTGGCATAGGAAAATTCAGGCTTGGTGAAATAGGTGGAGAAGTTCTAGTGTGCAGGTGCAGGCCTAGTGGATGAGGCTGGCCAAGCACAGATATGAGAAATTCAGGCATGCTAAGAGAGAAGTGCAGATGGATAATGCATTTGAAACAGCCATGGCTACTAGAGAGTAACTAATGAGTCCTACTTGCCAAAGGGAAATCCTACTCGCTGCAATTTTCCATAGTCTTCATCATTTCTTGACTTTGTGAGAGCTGTGCCAGCTCTGATGAATAATAATTACATGGTGAACCTTTGATTTTATTATCTGTTGTTTGCCATAAGAATTTGAAATCTAGGTGTTGACAATGACATACAATAAAATCAACTGACTTGACCAGTCTGGTCTCACTTGTAAGCCTGCTGAAAGGAACATGAAGTTTACATGATGCAATCTGCATCAGGAAATCAAATGGTAAAGTAAAAACTGCCCTTTTTTTTTTTCCCAGACTAAGATGAAAATTAGTTGCTAACCCTACTGACAGCAAATAATGGTTTCTGCATTTTTCTTAGATGTTGTGTTGTTATTGGATGTATTTTCAATGCACTGTATGAGGTAATGCTTAATGTTTCTTAATAAATAAGCCTGAGGCATGTTCATAGTTGGCACGGTGGATAATATTTTTAGTGGAAGAGGGTGGTAGTGTGCTGATGATGTACCTGATAAGATAAAGAGCAAAAAAGTACATTTTTCTGCATGTTTAAACTTTTTAAATTAGAAAATGTGATCAACTCAGTGTGATGATTCACTTGGAAAACACCACCATGAAACCAGGCCTAATTTATAAATTGACTTGGCTTTTCTGCTGCCACTCCCATAAAATACAGGTAAATAGAATGTACATTGCATGTTCTGAGAAGAACTATTCTTCCTCTTTCTATTCTGCCAGTGTGAAATTTCATATGTGGATCTTCAGCCATGCCATTGTTGGATCTTAAGGGAAAGCAAGAGTAGATGGGAAACTCTTCAGGAAATGAACTGTGCAGAAGGAAGTGATGCTGATGAATCACTAGGTTGTACATTTGTTATGAGTCAGAACCAGGCCAGTGCTTGGCAAGCTCATGATGGTGCATTTGCCGTTGAATTGCCACATTTTGGGTGAATAGTCAGTGTCGTAGTGTTTTTCAGAGTAGTGGTTTCTGCGAACTCCCAGTTTGAAGAGTACATTTAGATTTTCCTCCTTAAAATTCCCCTGCAGTTTGAAACGAACATTGTCAACATCTCCTCAATTCTGCTCCTCTTTTATCATGTCATGCCATTCCGTGCCTAGCACTAATTGCCCTCTTTCTCACTGTTCTTACATGACATCCATGATTCAGAGACTGTTGGAGACAATCAAAAGTCTGTAATGACCTCAGCAGCTTGTGGTGTGGGTCTGAAAAATTTTGCCAAATAACAAAGGAAAACACTTCTGTTCTCAGATTCCCTCTTCACCCTACAGTGCCACCTTTCAGAGAAAGACCAGCAGCAAGTACCTTAAAATAACACTTTAACTCCAAAATTATGCTACCTAGGCAAAAGACTGCCCCTGATGCTCCATGCAGCCCTGCTGACACAGGTTTGTGTTCAGACACTGAGTAGCTTCTCTCAGCATCTCTTTCTGTGACACACTTTCCAAAGCCAGTGAGATTCTCTCATTTATTTATATCTCCCTATGTGTTTACATGCTTGACAATCACTGAAGTGAATGTATGAACTTCTTCGTTACCATTCTACTCATAAAGGCATCTTTTATGGTAACACAGACAGTATTACTTCTCAGTTTCAGCACCAGTCATAAAATTGTTACCTCTCCTTTTCTTGACAATTTCTTACTGCATCAAAATGAAGTTCAAGATTGTTATTTGGACTTTTAGGTAACATCGATTACATTGGCTTTTCCATTTTTACCAGTTGTTGTTACTAAGTTTAACAAAACACATAACCTTCAAACACACTATTGCGTGCCACCTGTTTCAGAGAGGTTATGGCTGGACAAAATTCTGTTTGCATTTTGATAGCAGAGGTGACTTGCTGTCCTTTCCTGGATACTCGGTGTTCAGACAAGTTGTTCAAGCTATTTTATATGTATTGTATACACACTATGTATTTATATAAACACGATTTCCTTCAATCTATCACACAGTTCGTCATGGTGAGTGTAAAGAAAACCTGTTCTCCCAGCTCTGCAGATGGCAGAGAGAGGCATAACAGAGGTTAGAGCAATATCAATATTGCAATCATATTTAAACAGTTTGAGCCACACAGATGGTAAGCCTTGACTGGGCCTTTTAGTTCTTTTAAACCACAGTCAGTATGGGTTTTATCACTAAAGGGAAACAATGAAAGGTCTTTCTTTAACCTCAGTGCAACCACCATTCTGGGGGTAGACAGCAGTCTCATTTACAGTACAAAATTTTGCTGTCTTGGAAGTTTGCATGTTCTTTGCATCATGAGCAAACTCTCTGTGGATCTGCAGCTAAAACGTTTTACTCTGGTACTTTGAGCCAACAATCACATGAAGGTAATTTCTTACAGAAATTGACTCAAAATTTTATCACCATACAAAGGATTCAGTTGCCCAAACATAGCTGCCTCATGCTATCTGAGGCAGACTCAGACACCTAATGCATCTGGATGTCCGAGGCACCTGCACAGCACTAGAAGTGCAGTAGAGCTGCTGGTCAGGTGGGATAACACACTGTGTTCAGATGGTGCTACATGGCAGTGTTTAAGCAGTTCACGTGAGTCCCATGGACAGGATTCCCGTCACGGGCTCAGATTACTGAAGGCAGGTGTCTTCTCACAGGTGTTTACGTGGAAGCCTGGTGGTTAAGTTCCCATTACAGTCAAGGTAGCTCAGTCTGGCTGCTCAGAGGTGGGGCACGGGAAGTCACGTGCAGATATCTTGAACCCCCCAGGGCATCTGGTATTGTTAGAGGCATAGAGACTGTGTCTGTGTACAGGTAGATGAGACAGGACTGTACTCTACCTGAGGGCTAATGTCAAGATGTGGCTCACAAGCAGCTTAAAGGTCCTCTATCCACAAAACAAAGTAATTGCATCCATAATTTCCTTAAGGGAACATTCTTTGGCCCATGTTATCCTCTAAACCGTGTCCCTGCTCCTTCTGACAGGTTACCAGCCTGCACCAAAACCAGCCTAGGATGTATCTTTAAGCACAGAACAATTAGGATGCTCCAGGATAGCAATGGAGCCTGTATCTGAACTGCTTTTGGGCGTCCAGAACATAAGAACATTGCTTCAAGTAAATCTATTTTTTTCCTATCTCCCCAAGAAAAGTTTAAAATTTATTTCTGCCTTAAAACCTGAAGATATTAATGTCTAATGTATTTAATTCTTATTTTTGGCATTTTCTCTGTTCAAATGCTTTAGGGAAGATCATCACTGTGGAAAATTTGCTATATAAATATAGCTATGATTATTTCTGTAGCACCACAAAACACAACAGAACAAAATATAGTCCTTAATGACAGCATTTTCTAAATCTCATTTTTAAAATATTACAATTTATATGTTTCTAGCCCTCAAATGATTATGTGATTACATATTTTTTTCTTTCTAAAAAAAATTTTTAAGTTATTCAAGAATCTATTCTAGTTACTTTTCAGGTGTATCTCTAATGTTCAATGGCTGCATTTCAGAGATGCAGTTCCTGGTAAAGGTCATGTCTTTAAATCCTGTGAACAGGTACTCTTCAGGCCTAACAGCTACCCAGGTGAACTAGCAGTCAGAATAGGAACAGTCTATTCTGTTCCACCTCTACTAATTCAGTCTACCCCTAAACAAATATTATTAGCTCATAAGTGGCTTTGCATTATTATAGTCATATATATATTCCAGTTCTAAAGTGAGCTTGGAGAGGATGAGGGACTCTTTGTATAATACTCCATTACATCATGTAGCTAGACATTTAGAATCAGTTATAAATTAAAATTTACAGTAATTTGGGCTAGACATTTAGTATCAGTTATAAATTAAAATTTAGAGTAATCTGGGCATTTTATCATATAAAAATGACATTTTAATATCAGACATTTAGTATCAGTTACAAATTAAAATTTGGGTGTTTCATCATATAAAAATAGTGCAACTAAGGGGAAATTCAGGTCAGTATTCTCTTAAATTAAAGAATATTTACTCCCCTCTGTTCTGAAAATGGCTCTTTGTTGCTATATGTCAAGATTTTATTACAAGCCTTTGTGATAATCAATATTTTTCTTCAAACCAGCTCCTTAAAGTATTTTACAGAAGGGTCTCAGCTTTTGTTTCAAATAAAGTAAGGTTGCAGAAATGCTTGACAATGTGAACACTGTATAACTCTAATGTGGCTGATCTAGGTAAAAGGGAATTTTCACCACCATTAAAATATGTCATTCACTTTTTCAACAGCCTTGTGTAGTTCTGACATAGAGAGAGAAAGGAAGAATTTATTTCAAGGTAAGATTTTGACAATATAATAACTTGATGGAAGTATTTGCATTAAGAAGTTACTGAAATCCTAATTTCAGGCAGACAATTAGCAATAATTGACATAAACGATGATTTATTGCCAGCCAAGGACATAGTCTATTAACAGACATAACTGACAGTAGCTGCAAGAAGTTATGCATGAAATCCTGATATAATTCCAAAAGTTACATATACTATCGTGGAGGTGGCATATTACTTGCTGGTCTAAGAGAAGGAGAAGGTACAGGAGACCGTCCTGTTTGCATCTCCTTCATAATTATGTGGTTAAGTGACATGCTCATCACACTGGCACGCCAAAATCGTGGCTGCACAGTGAGGTGCTCCAGCAAAAACATACATTTTATATAACTGCAAACGCATGAATCAGTCTCTCAGTTCAAAGAGTTTTCCCCCATTATTTTCAAAAAGCAAGCCCATCTAATTCTGCTTGAGGCAGGAGATGTGTTGCTGGGCACAGTAAAACCACGCATTGTTTTCCTCATGCAGCTGACTCAAGAGCCAAGATACCAAAGGGCACATTTCTGAAGCCTCCGAGGGCTCCCAGTCACACTGGCAGCAGACTGGCCCTTCCCGAGGGAGGTGTCTAGTCTGTATCTCCCGACCAGCCTCACCTGCTGTGTTTGTCTGCCTCTCACAGATTGCTTTGTGTTGGCATCCACCCCCTGCACAGCTACGCCAGAAGAGTGAATAAACACCGGGATACCCTGGCACTGGGAAGCATCCTCATAGTGATGAAAAATGAGGATTCCACAGCCTGTGTGACTCAAGTTCTCTCTTCAGAGATGAGGTAGCTGAAGTCTTTACTATGGCCAGATGATGCCTAACCCTGTGTGAGAGAAGCGGGCATTGAGGGCAAAAGCAGCTTGCTCTCCTTTGCCTCTTGGCACAGTCTGGATTAGACGCAGCTCACTGCCAGCACAGTTATCCCGTTTGCTTACAGCCAGGAAACACAGTATTTTGGCTAAATGGAGCACACCAAGATGCCTTACTCCCTACACAGAGAATATCAGGCAACAGCCCCTTTTGGAGACCAAGAGGCTCAGCATCAACCTCCCACTTGCTCACCTGAGCTGGTTTTTTCCCAACCTTTTGCCAAAATAAATGATACAATCTCTACCTGAAAGAGTGGCAAAACTGTTGGAATGTTTAGTTGAGTGTCTTGATTTGCAAGGGACTGGATATCAGAAATTAGTCTTTTGCCAAAAGCAATTACATGGATTGATTACCACAAAGAAAAGTATTTTCTCTGTTTCTATGGAGTTGTGGAGGAGAAAACATTATTAACTTGCTTGTTTTATTTGCTAAAATTAGATGAGATCAAGACACATAGCATGTAATTTTATTTACCAGTTGGGAAACAATGTCCCACTGCACCTGCACTGCACCTTTGAAGCTGAGTTACATTACTCTAAACAGGTAGGAGGAGAAACAGAGAAAGGTATCTGATGTGGTAACCTGGAAGTGTGGTGTCAGGTGCTTGGCTCCTAAATATTTAGGTGCACCATTTCACCCATAGTTTTCATGATCACACTAATTTTTACTCCAGCCCTGTAATGGCTGTTTAATTTTGAGAGAAAGGGTAATCTATGACTGACATTAAATAAACTCACTTATCACTAAGATAACGTCTTAGAGAGCATCTCAAGGTAAAAATATTTTAAATGTGCATGATAAAACAACAGACAAAGATCATGATAATAAAAAGAAATTAATTTTGTGGTTCTAGTGATTAATTATGTTAACTCAGCTCTGGAGGTTTATGGCATTCCTGAATCTCAGAGAATGAATTACAGCTTTCTCTTGTACAAAGGAAGATTTTACAAATTATAACAGTGAGAAGGTTTTGTATTCTTGTATTCCAAGTACGATTTCAGGAACTAAAGCAATACTTTGAAACTGGGCATCACACATTTCAGAGAAATTATTTTGCATAACAGGAAAGAGTGAAACTGGGTTCCCAGGCAGTAATATGATATAGTACACAGTACACATGAAGTGAGTGGCTTCAAATTCCTTGTGCCACAATTTCAACCAATTTTTGTGCACTTTGTTCACCTCTATATTATCTGGAACTCTCTTTAGAAAGAAGAAAATATGCCTTGCCTGTGAATATTGTTATTCCACGTGATTTTCAAGGGAGGAGTCTGGGAGTATTAAAAGTGTGATAGAGTAAAACACGCAGAAATACTACTGCCTCTCTTGCTTCCTCCAGGTAAGAAGTGCGTGGAAAAGAAAAGGAGACAGAGCCTCTAACCAGAAAGCATGCATTACACTGGGTGCAGGGTCACAGCAAGGTTCATCACCATCATCACCCACAATAAGGGTGCTGAAGAGATGCATGTTTTGGTCTTGTGGGTCATCCCACCGCCAAGCAGCTCTATGGCATGTGCCTGGGGCTGCTCAGTCGAGCCCTGCTCCATGCAGGGAGCCCGTGGCAAACCACGGCTGAGCCCTTGGAGCAGTCCTTGGCTGCTGCCTGGTGGCATGATGTCCTGCACGTACCCCATTGTGTTGAAAGGACAGAGTTAATGAATGTTTAGGTTGTCTGAACAAATACATCTGCCGCACTCGAAACCCTGTGGATATCGCTGCCTGTGCAGCCTGTGTCCAGCTGCAGGTGTCTACAAGGAGACCAACATGTTAATGCCACTCAGGCTCAGGTACTGAGCTGCCTGCCTCTGCTTCTCCATGCATACTTCCTGGTGGCCTGATGGCCTGTGATTCAGAGCTGCTGTCTTTAGATGTCTAGTATGTGCTTGTCTAAAGGTAATCTGATTGTTTTGTGCTTTAGTGGAGAGAAATAGGCATGTTCAGCTGGTGATTCAACTGCCTGTTCTAGATTCCTGTCCTACACAGGGGTGATTTGCCTGTCTCTCTGAAGACAGCTAACTTTTGAACTTTTAGAGGTATAATGTTTAATGAGATTAACTCATGCCTAGGTGCTTACTTGTGAGCTATTTGATTACAGATCACAAAGTAGAACAAGTGTTACTAGAAGAAGTAAAATCCAAGTACACACTAAAATGGCTTTTATGTTGAGTTTTGTTGTCATATGTGTGCAAGATGTCCTGCTAATAAAAATGAAAGGAAAGTTTTTACGTGCACCTGTGCATATGTTCATGTACACAAAAAAATTAGGGTGTGTTGTGAAACTACCTGTTTTAGCTGAATAAATATGGCAAACTTTCGGCCACACAAAAACTTCCAGTTTTTAGTGTGTGTGTATATATATATGTATATATGTATATACCACACACACACACACACACACACATATGCGTATAAAGGAGTCAATATAAAACATGGAAACCTTTGTCTTGTGACAGTGTACATCTAAAGTCCAAATACACATTTCATATTCTTTAATGACATGCCATAACATTACGTGCAGTCCCTTCAAAATCTCCCTTTTTGAAAAAGCAACTGAATACATGTACTTACATATACTCTAGTATATGTAATAGTAGTTCTGAATCAGGTTTAGCTTGCCATAATACCTATTTGACATGGCAGAGATAAACAGAGAGAGGTACACTTGTGTGCGGCTGTGGCTGATTGTCCACACACCTACGTGCAATGTAAGCTCTGGCATATCAAACCTGAATGGCTTACTCCATCCTCCAGTGCTCGACCAGGCTGCTTTGAGAATAGAAAACAGCCTTGAAGACTTCACTTGGACTAAGATGGTGAAAGGCATTGTAAGGAGCTCTAAGCCCCTTTCTGCTCACTTTGCTAACGGTGTTTACAAGAGAGCAGGAGCGATGGCACAGGAGAGATGTGCTACTACACTGCCAAAGAACGTGCCCCCAAGCCCCAGAGAGATGTGAGCTTAAATCAGCCCAGGAGCTCAACAGTGAGATCGATCCCATCCCAGGACTGGCACAGTAACAACATCACTTTGAACAAACTAAGCACAGCTAGGGATAGACCTCGTCAATGCAGGAGAAGAGAAGTAAAATAAGAGTGTACTAGCCATAAAATAATTTGTTTGGAATATGTGCCTACATTTTTTAGATTTAAAACATTCCTTGCAATAACATTTCTTTTATGGAGACACTCACCGTGTTGTGATAATGAGCTGATGTCAAGAACAAGAAATCAACGAGTTGCAGAGATCTAAATCTATGTTTTAATTTAAAAAAATCTGCACTGTAGTCTCTTAACTTCTTTTTGTGTAATAATATAGGTAATCCTTCATGTGTAAGTCATAAATATTAATAATTTGAAAAGTAAATTAGCTGTTTTCCCAGCTGTAGCTCTTGCATTCTATTTCATTTACTTCTGAAAATGCATCTCAGGGCCAAATGTTGCCCTTACCTGTATTTGTCTCTGAAGTCAAAGAAAACTATGTCTGTAGATATGAGGTGAAAGAGTGGAATGGTTGGGTTTTTTCTTCTACCTTGCCCACATAAATCCCATCTATGGACCTTATCCAAAAACTTCTGAAATCAAAGGAAGTTTGTAATGACTTAAATGGATTATGAAGTAGGATTAAATTATTATGAAGGTTTTAATTAGAAAAAATAAAAGGTAGTTCTTCAAAGCCAAAACTTTTCATTTTCATAAGAAATACCTATTTTCTTAATATATTCAGAGTCTTGAAAACCATTTGGAAAAAAAAGTTTGGAATTGTTGAAATGTAAAAAAAAAAAAAAGCTCTGTTTTTCCTCTTCATTTGTTATTTAGAAATATTGACTGGAATAAAAAATACATTGTTCACATAGGATTTTAAAGCAAAAATTTCCTTAGTATCAAAAGATATAAAGATGTCAAAGTATCTGAGCTGCATGTTCTTTTGTTTTCTTTCAAAAATATTATGAAATCTGAGATTTCCTTCCTCATCCCTACTGGGATTTTTTTTTAAGTAGGAAGAAAATTTCAGCGGATGAAGTTTGTGAAGAACTCCCCTTTGGTCCAGGCTCTTAGGAGCATAATAACTGGCAAGCAAGTTCATAGTTCATGATAATGCCAGCTGTAATTTCCTTTACACTGAGTTAGGCCCACTGAAATGGACAGACAGAGCTCATTGAGCTTAAAAAAAGAAATTTGGAAAAAGAAAATAAAACCAAAGTATTTGTCTCTTCCCAACCCTGCAAGCCACCCCCGATAACATATTTGCTGTCACCAGAGGAGACAAGCGTTGATAACTTGAATCTGTCAGCTCTTGTCTTCCAGGTTGCTAATGAGTCTCAACATTCAGCTGCTAAGTGAAATTGTGATGGACAGACCTTCCAGTCTTCTCACTGCATTACAGAATAAAGGAGGTCTTCCTATTGCGGCTAAGCATTGTCTGAAATACCTTGTCAGAATAAATGGTAAAGTGATTCCTGAGAAATGCTCTGCTGTTGTAGAATTTCTAGTCTTTACGGAAACTCATTAATAAACAGATTTAGGATATATCTCATTAAACTGAAATGAGGTACTGTCTTGAGTGATAGAAGGTCAATCAAAAATTGCTAAAGGAATGATAATTATTAGCTGTTCCAAAATGCAGATTTTTTTTTGCCAACAAGTCTTAATTTGCATGAACATTGTGGTCAACTGAAATTACAGAACAGCACAAAAAACAAGTAAATGGGAAAAAAAGGGGGCAAAAAAAGGAAAAACAAAGTCCTGTGGAATTGAGAAGAAATAGCAATAATCAAAAATAACTTCCATGGTGGTTTGACTCCTAGAACCAAACCTTTGAGTTGCGAATGATCCTGATATGCGCTGATTGTATTGTGGATAGGCCTAGAGATAGGCATTTGTGTTGTGTGCTGAGCTGAATTTAAAATTCAAACTCTGTAGAATATGAAATGTTCAGATGCATGTTCATTGAATGGACCTCACTGCCTCTCTACACATAAACTCTTGGCCCATAACTTATCAGAGTTAGCATGTTTTGCATGGTGTCCAAAGAAGAGAAGATGAAGTTTAGTTACATTATTTGGCAGTTCTCTAACCTATCCCAGTGTGCAATTACTTGCTGCACAATATGATCATGCAAAGGCTTGGATTTGGTACAATATTCAATTTTTATGTCCACTGAAAATCGATTCAAGTGTTATGGAGACAGCACAATTATCTGTAGGACCTGAAATCAGCCACCCGGCTCTTTGTTTGTTACAACAACACGGAGGAGTTATTTTGCCAACACTTCTATAATGTGGGCTAATGTCATGCAACTGCACTTGATATGTCTGGGAATAGGCATTTGACATTTCCCAGAGCATTTTCAAACCTACTCTTTAACAGATAGCTACATGATATAAGGAAAAGAAGTATTCGGTTTTTTTGCAGAAGTCAGCTTACAAGCTTTAAAGTCAGGCTACAAACTTCTCTTTGTGTGATAAAAAGCCTGAGAAATTTAGGGGAATTCATAACTGCCAGTGGAGCAGGTCTGTTAAAAGACATCTCTGTTATATTCAGCAAATATTTTTGAATCTAGATCCCTGTTTTAGAATGCAAAAAAGCAAAGAGAGGTGCTTTAACCCCTTGACTAGATGTAATCTTGACTCTGGAGAAACCAAGTAGGAAAGGGGAACAAGAATACTATGGCTTAAGTCCTGAAAAGCAGAGTGAGGCATTTATGTGAGTATTTGGGATGATGTGTACAGGAATAGATCTGGTATCAACTAACCATGAAAATTAAGATAGATTATTCCTCTTACTTGGCTGAGAAATTTTGAAATTAGGAAAATGATGCCTCATATTTTTTCAACTAGGACAACAAGGCTGTAAAATTATGTGCCAACTTCAATCTTTTCATTAGCTGAACGTAATAGAGTTGGTGCAGTAATTGAGACTCACAACATTTGAGAGGAGTGCATGAAATTTATATCTTGAAAAAATTTCACTCATGGTTGCATTCAAATCCATTTCTCTGCATGCATAAATAATAGACTAAATAGCATTGTCCATTGCAATAACCCCATTTTGGCTCAGATGAAGAGTGAGATTGAAGCAATATTTGAAATCTATGTTTGCAGTCCTATGCTGCACATCACATGAAGTATTTTCAAGGTGATAGGTAGAAAAGGGAGATGCTTTCTATGTAAGGCATATACTCGTATTTGTCAAACCTGCATCAACCCTGTTTGATGTCTCCCAGGCTACATTTACACTATCAAATGACTTAGGTCCCCAGTTCATTCTTGGGTCTCTGTTCCCTCACAGTACGTCTTGCATAAATTTTCACTTGCTGCTAAGCTATTATTCTAAGAGATCTCAAATTATAGTATTATATTGGCTACAGATAGATAGATGGATAGATAGATAGATAGATAGATAGATAGATAGAGAGAGAGAGAGAGAGAGAGAGAGAGAGAGACAGAGACAGAGACAGAGACAGAGACAGAGAGAGATAAAATGCTATCTAAAATGTATTTAAGGGCTGCGGCAGTACCATGAGATGCTGTATGCTACATCAGATCAGAAGTGTTGAGCTTTTCCTGAAAGAGTGAGTGCAGATGCAATCATTTTGCACCCCTTGGCTGAGGATCCTGCTCTCAGTCTCTGTGTTGGTATCACACTATGCAGTGTTTTGCAGGAATAGCTCATCTGGCTCTTAATAAACCCTGTTCTGACAGAGAGTGAGATGATATCCCAGATATTAATGGCTTCTTCACTCAGACCTTTAGTAAAAAAATGTCCCATCTTTTCATTCTGGAAAATGTGAAAAATAAAAGTGGGAAGGCCATGTTTTGTTATTTATCTCTGTTTTTCTTCCCATCAGATAGAGAAACTACCATGTCCCCTGCAAGATTTTCTTTAACATGGCTAGGAAAAGTACAGTGGGAGATACCAGTGCAGAATGTATATCTTGCAGTAAGAAGCCCATTAATTAATCAGGGCCACAGCAATGACTGACACTGTTTCAAAATTTTCAGACCAAAACTATTTCACTAAAAGTTCCATAATCCTAGATAAAGTGAAAGGCCTGATATTTGATAAAAACATAGAAGTTAACAACTTCCAAGTTCAAGTAAGGGAAGACACAAATTTGAGAACATTATGTACTAAGAGTGAAAAATGTGGATGAAAGCTATGCCCATAGATATTGTTATACTTACTGATTTAGAAAATATTTCCTATACGTGTAAAGGTTGAGTTTTGACAGCTTGCCCAGAATACACACTGGGTAATGCCATGTCTCTCTAGATTGAATAATTTCACTACAAAATCAATACTTTCAGAAGCCATGAGTCAATCTGTCTTCCCAGCACAGTTGTCCTTCTATTTTTCTCCTTTTTCTCCTTTTTATTCCTTTTTCTTTTTTTTTCCCTTTTTTTGTTTTGTTTGGATAATGTTTCCCTATCCATAAAGTGCTATGTCAGTGTTGAATATCTAACTTTTATGGGAGTGAGATATTTATTAGGTAGTTAAACTAGGCAAGCAAGGTACAAGACTGTAGGAGAAGTGTAAACAAGAACTTTGAGAATGACTGTTCCCAGTGGGCTGTATTTAATTCAGAATTCTAATTTGCAACTGAAACAGCAAATATCACTCATCTGGCTACTGAAGAAAGATTCATCTTGACAAACACATTCATCAGTGTCAAGGTGGATTTGACCAGAGATGTTTTTGATGTAGAGGTTTCCACCTGAGCTAAGGCCAGACTTACTGGTAGAGGCTGAAATTTTATTAGGTCAACTGTTATAGCTTGGAAAGGAAGACAAGGCTTCAAACCTACAAGCCCTTTTTCAAATCAGAAAGACTTCAAAGCCCAGAAGTTTTTGCTACTTTTTACCACCTCTAGTGGTTGTTCAAATAGAAGATATTACATCTACCTACAAACTTTGCTTCACCTTTGCCCTCTAGACAATGAAGGTTACAGCAATATCCGAGCCAGTCACCACTGTGTAGTCACTGTGAAAAACAGGAACTTACTTCATAGTCCTTTTTCTATATCTACAAAAGTATGAAATTAACCTTTTACTTATATTGCCTTATGTTTCTTATCTTATATTAAGAGATGACAATGATTGACTTACACAGAAATGTCACAAGGTCACTTGTATCAATGCTATCTCGTACCTCTACGTTGCAATATATTTCTAAGATATCTCAAATACCAGACATAGTGTAACTAAGGTAAAATGGAATTCAGTGGAAATTAATTTATCCTATGAAATTAGCTGTTTGATAGCTAGCATTAAGAATATGAACTTGCTAATCAGAATAGCCTGATGGAAATAATAATTTAATGTGTTAAAGGACGCTGTGGAAAGAACTGACCAGTGTGATGTGCTTTGTGACCATTGGAACAAGGAAGATCTAAAAATTTAAAAAGGGATTTTTAATTCATTGCCAGCTGTATTGAATATTGTGAGTTTCTAAGAGTTCTCTATGAGTCATCTTCTCTTGGAAAAGACTTCCTCTTCTTCATCATTTATCATGAGATAACAGTGAAGGAAAATTCTGAGTTCAAAGGGCTTTTAGGTTACTGAGAGTTGATAAAAAACAATTTTAGTTGTTGTTTGTACATAGAAATACTGCATTTTTTTAGTATTCTATAATATTTTGAATTATTTTTTTTAATGTACCAATTGTTAGTTGAATGTTCTGTGAAAAAATGGGCACATTATTTCAGTGCCAGTCCAGGAGTTGAGAAGTCAAGATTACTCTTTCGGCAGGCTTCCTTGGGCACATAGCTTAAGCCTGTTTTTCAGAGCTATTTAGGCATTGCTCCAGTCAGTGTTGCAATGATTCTGTAATCTATCAAAGCTGTTACATGAACTAATAGCTCTAAGTTAAGTCAACACAGCTTAAGCATAAAATAAGATGAAGTTTTTCACAAGGCTAATTAACCCTTGTTAGCAACAGACTAAACACACGACGAATTCTCCAGATCCCCAAGTCTAAAGCAGGGTGGGAAATCTTTCCGAAGGATATCTCTACTTTAGTAATCTTATAAAAAAATTATCACTGTACTTTTGGGCCTATGAAATTAAGAGGGTCACTCTATCAGCCATGGTCTCTTTGAGCTTCAATATCTACCTATCTTAATTTCTCTTTCTCATGACTGCTATTACCTACCTGCTTCTGCAAGGTACTATATGGCCCTGTCTTTATGTCTGGCAACTTTTTAGGTCTTTATCCTCACTGAAAACCTCTGAAACAGAGAGGTCTTGCACCCTATGGCTTACCTATAAGATATTTTTAGGATTTGCTCAGATTCAGCATCCCAGTGTTTCCCTGACCAGTGGCATGTCTATGCTCCAGAGTGATTTAGGAGCAGGGGCTCTTGGCCGAATTAACAGGCTTAGTGAGATGTAGAGGCTTTTCAAAAAGCATCCCCCAAATGTGACATGTGCCTAGCTTGTGGGAGAGTGAAGTTGATGTCTCTTCCCTGCTGGAAGAGAACTGAACCCTCCAGCTGTTCCTGAGACATGATCTTGGAGAGTGGAAGAGGAGCTGGGAGCTGCACGCCACAA
Source organism: Platysteira castanea (assembly GCA_013397175.1). NCBI lineage: Eukaryota > Metazoa > Chordata > Aves > Passeriformes > Platysteira > Platysteira castanea. The sequence continues at coordinate 508,318 of VYXC01008786.1, forward strand.
GGCCTAAGCAATCCTTGATTACTACTGAAAGGAACTTAAATTTCAAAATCATCTGCTTCTACAATACCTCGTAATGAGCTCTGGCTTTTTAACTGGCGACCTTCTGGAAGCCTGTGACAGGCAGATGGATATCACTGTGTGATAGAGCAGCCCCAAAGGCTGTGCAGAGAAGACTGAGCAGTGCTGTGAGATTGTGGGCATGACTTTCATCTGATTTCACAAGGCGTATTTTCTAAATCACAGATCCCTGTTGTATATGTCCTCACCACTTCAGTGGGGGCAGCAAAACTAGATACATGAAACACGACTTTTCAATGTCACAAACCCACTGGCCAGCTCCAGCTTAAAAAAATCTACTTGTGTAACTGAAAAATGTCCTAGTGTGCTTTTGCAACAACATGCATGGGGAATCACGTTCAGGTTGTTCTGGACATTGACCTCTGTGTTCTTTTTAGTGTCACTGCTTTCTGAATTGAAGTAATCCGGAAAACGTGACTAAGCTTTTTTTTTTTAATCTTTCGCATGGCTGTATGACAATTAATGTTGTTAGATCAAATCTAGCCCGCTGTTGCACTTGATTTTGAGTTTAAAGATTTTGAATCTAGGGTAAGGGGTGTATTTTAACTCAGACACATCCCTAATTGCCCATGCTTTTGGTTATTTAATGACTACAAATCTAATACAAGGATCAGAGTGCAGCTTTGTTTCCATTTGCCTAAATCTGCCCATCTTCTTTTTCTCTATTGTGTTACCAGCATCCAAGGAGACACATAGGAGCTGATGTACAACTATTGCTTGTAAGTCACTTTCCTACTGCAAGGTAATAAACTTGTGTATGTATAAATATCAGTATACCCTTCACACTT
>VYXC01008786.1:509205-681386 GCA_013397175.1 Platysteira castanea
TTATCAACAATATACTCAGAAAAACAAAATACTGTCACTGAAGCTGCAGTTTCAGGACACAGTGGCTATGGGGCAATACCACAGCTAAAAAGTTTGTCTCTTCTGCTCCCTGCCCTCCTGCCCAGCTCTCACCCCAGAGCAGAGGCCCTGTCATTTGTGCTGACTGCCTGCTCCCACAGCTACAGCGTGCACTGAGCTTCTGAAACAGTCTGGGCTAAAGAAAAGCTCTGATTAAATGGGGTTCGGAGCCCTGTCTGTCAAGAGTTGTGCTGGCAAAGTGCAGGGCACCTGGCACTGCAGCAGTGGGAAGAAAGAGAAGAAAGACTTGGAGGAGGAGGAAGAGGGAGGAGGAGGAGGAGAAAGAGAAGGAGGAGGAATAAGAGGAGAAGCAGGAGCAGGAAGAAGAATTAATGGCTGAAGTTGGGTGGGATAGGAATTCCCAAAACTAGCACTGCCACCGAGTCTGTCTGCTGACAGATCACAGCCAGAGCCTGAAGGATGAAAACACCTTGAAAAACAGTAGGATAACAAGTTTGCAATCCTTTTTCTGAAATGTTGGTTATTCTCCTGTCCTCGTTTTTAAGAGAAGTAATGAGTGCTCCAACACCTTCCTGGGGTTTTGCATGTGAAATACTTTCCCTGGTTCAGTTTGTGGGAGTGACTCATGTTTTTTAGCTCTTCCTCTTTGCTCTTTGTCCTTTTCATATGCAGACATGACTTCTCTGGTAAAGATTTGATCAATGTGCATGCTGGCATCTGGGAACAAGACAGATAACTTTTTTCCTTACAGTTTCCTGTTTAATTTCATAAAGTGATAGTTCCAGTTAGTCTCACAGGCATAATATGCTGTATTTTCTGTATAGTGGAGGAAGTTGTCTTTTCTCTGGGGTACAATATTGATCAAAAATCTCCAAACTTCTTTAGTTAAGAAAAATGTGACTTCTCCCTTCTTACGAATTGGAGGCGGCATTTTTTTGATTGGTGCTGAACATGACAGTCTAAGCAAATAATACCTGGATTCTTAGCTCACAAAATATTTATTTTCTGCTTTGAAGCTGGTATTCCATTTTAAAGTAGCTTTTCACATGACTGAGCTGTCATCACTTGCAGACAAGGACTGAAGGTACAGATCAGGTTTGGACATGTGGCTTTATACAAGGTCTCACAGAGATCCTGATGGTGTGAAATATTCCTGAAACATTGTTTTGACTTTCACTCAGTGCTTAAGTCTATTTAGTCATGTCAGGGATTTTGCCAGTGGTCTGAGATGTGTTATCAATCCTATAGACTGTCTGCTCTGATACGCACGCAGAAACTGTGCAGGTGCAGGAGACTACGCAGACTTGGCCTTCACATCTGCCTTTAACAGTTTTCATCTTATCTCAATGATAAGGAATTTCCATGATACCATGATTAGATAGAAGCAATTTGACCAGATATTAAGCAATTGCTGTAGATATACTAATCTTTATTAGTTCGTTGTGGAGTGACTAAGATTTTGAAAGAGATCTTGGTGACATAAAAATGAAGCAGCAAATAATTCCATTAAAAAAAAAATATGGAAGACATAAATTCTTTTGTCTGTGAAAGCATGAGAGAGCTAAGGAAGTGTTTTCATTACATTTGTTATTTAACAAGGACCTACATCTGTTTCCAGTTTGCACCGATTATTGACACATCTGGCTATTTGGCCTTAGGAACTACAAGTTGCTGTTGTGGCATTATTCTCTGAATCAACTTTTTAGACCACCCGGAAAATAATATAGCAAGTGCTGTGAGAAGATTGTGTTATTTGTAATAAGATTACCTTTTGGCATCTAGATGTATTGTACAAATGGGATTCTGTCATCTTCTGTTTTATAAATTACAGTTTTGCATTTTTTACACCTGTGGGGAAAATAAGTCCCTTGCCAAAGGGCTTACTATTTGACAAAAATAAATCAGGATGACCTGATAGAGTTTCAAGTAGATGCCAGATACAGTAGTAACCACTTGCCTTACATGGAAAAATACCTTTGTTTCAGTAGAAACAAAATATAGCTAAAGTCACACAACTGAGAAAGATGTTTCTTTAACCTATGGTGAGATGTATTTTTTCTGATTAATATCCCACTGTTGGAAGTGAATACTGTCCAAGTCCTTGACCTTTCAAACATTTTTTTCTGTAACAAATAGTTAAATTTTCTCCATCAGCAATTTTGAGAGTAGCAATCCAGTCCAAGAGCGTGAAAGCTCTATTTTATGAAGTATATGGTGAAGACTTTGAAAAACCAAAGGATAAGATCATAGGACAGAAGGGACCACCTAGATAACCAAGTCCAGTCCTTTCCAATTGCATGCAAAAGATAGGATAGTCCTGAAGGATTCACAGAACATCTACTCCAGACACCCCCTCAAACCACAGGCCAAGAACCAGTTCCAATACTCTGTCATGGATTTAAAACATAGTAGGAAAAGACTAACAGCCACAGCTTCCATGTGCCACAGGAAGGAACATGATGAAACGCTTATTTGTTTTATTACAAATACTTTTAAACTCCGCTAATCTGTTGTTTTTTAAATAATAGTCTAGATAATCTATATGGCCACATGAAGGTACAATACAGCTTCACTTGCTGCGTTGAATTACATGTGGAATTAATTTGACCTTGTGCATAAAACTAACACAAGCCTTGAAGATGAATAGAATAAAGATATATAAGAAACAATTTGCTGCTTTTTGATGAATTGCCAGTTTGTAAATGGTTTTGTGTTCTTTCTCTGAGAAAGTTTAGACAGGCTCAACAGTTATTTCCATTCCTTCAGATTAAGGCTGTAGTTTTTAATGTGCATTATTGAATTTTTAATTCCTTAAATAGCCAAAGAATAAAAAGTACAAAGAGCAAGGCAGCAAAATCACTGGGAGGCAAGAGCAGAGAATGAGTACTGTATTCTTTGCCGTGCTATACTATACTCTTCTATTCTCTTTAGGTTTGCTCTTTGTCTTCTTTGACCTGTGAGTGGTCTGATTTCTCTTGTTTTCTCCTTAGGATAAGAATCTGAGGGCAACCTTTGTGGCAGGGACCTGGCACGTCCTGCCAGGCACGCTGCCATACAGATCATCAAACTTGCCACATCTGTGCACCTTCATGGCCATGATGATGATGTCTTTTGCTAGCTGCCTGGCCAGCCAAAGTGTCTGCAATGGGATAGAGCATATCCAGTTAGGAAATGTCTGCACTAGTGCACAGTTTTCCAGCCATTAAACAGATACAAGAACGACTGAGGCAGAACAAATAGGTAAAAATAGAAACTGCTCTGGGTGATTTTCTTTTTCATGTGCATTTAGTGGACTTCTTCTTGGGACTTCTGCAAGACCTTTGAGAAGTGATTTAGAGCTAGTTTGATAACACTTGTTTTGAACTTTTTTCTTTTCAGTGCCTAACAAAGTTTATGCTCAGTGCTCAGGGAATAAGTCACAGCACCTAAATCAGGTGTTTAGGCAGCCTAATCAGACAAAGTAAGAAAGTTAAGCATCTTGAGAGGATGATTCAGTATCCCACACGCTGGGCAATAACTTGCCCAGATTTCTGAGGCCTCGCAGTTAGTGGTCTCTGCAGGGAGCAGGGGGATGCCTGGTTCCCCTCCCAGATATGTTTATGCAGTTTGCATGCGGGAGATACAGAAAAAAGTAGGAACTGAGATCAGGACCTGAACCAGGTCTCCTCCCTCCCAGCTGGGCAACCTACCCAAGAGGTTCCTGAATTATTTGTTGTTCTCCTCCCCGCAGTAAGGGAATGATCTGTCTTACATCTGAATCTTACTTAAAAAAACAAACCCTTAACAGGAGGAAAGTAGAGTGAGTAGCTGCTCTACAGCATGGAGTTTAGGATACAGCTCAAGCTAAAAAGGGTCAGGCATCTAAACTTTCCTGCATCCTTCATGATTTTTTAAACCATAAAACTGATATGCAGAGGGCAGACTGTGTTTAGAAAAGCAAGCTCTGCTTTTGTGAGTGCCTAATCTCAAATGGGGTACAAGAACCTGAAACCTATGTAATTAGCAGTGCCTCTCCCCAGATCCTGGGTTATCTGCCTAAGTTCTGGGGAAGAGACAGGTCAGTGCTGGCTTCTGCTGGCTGGATCCCAACCATTTTCTTGTCAGGAGGGCTCATTCATGAAATGCGAGCATCTCCTTTTGTCTGCTGATTGTATTAGTCAGCTCAGAAGTCAACCAGGCATCTCCAAATCCCTTGGGAATGGTTCCTTGTAAAATCAAGAGTGTGTCTAAACTGCTACAAGGCTCAGAGTTCATGCAGTACCATTCATGGAGACTCAAACTGTTTCAAGTCTCAAGTTGTGGATACAATTTTCAGGTAATATGCAGGCACATTCTTGAAAATTGGACTAGTCTGTCAAGCTACTGAGCTGCTTTAGAACAATTTTTCTTTAGATGCAATCCCTTAAAGATTAAAATGTGCCTTATTGTGAAGTAAGAGGAGATTGATTTACTTTTGGGGACTGTTTTGATGTCACTCTTTTGGGTGCTGCCAAATATGTGCTCTTTTTTATTCTTGGCTAGCAAAGCTGAAGATAACACCTAAAAAGTTGACATTTTCAGTCAGATGGTAAAGGTTTGAGGTAGTTTTAACATTTATCAGGACACAGATATCCTACTGGGATCATACGGCAAAATTGCTTTATTCAGGATACAATAAACAGTTGGGAACAAAGTGCTGTAAAAACCCTCAAACAGAAATTCTTACTTTATCCAGTTCTTGGAAATAGAACCCATCTCTTTTCCTCTGAATTCAGCTCCTGAAGCACTCTGTTAACCATCTGGTATCTTCCAGGAAAGGAAAAATGTAAATTACATCTGTCCTTTCCATGGTATGGGGAACGGGGGACAGCTATATTCATATCCAAAAAAGAAGAGACTCATTTCAACTTTGGTGAAAGTTTTGTGTTTCTCAAACTGTTACTTGCATACACACAGCAAAAATTGCTCTGTGAATTATTCTTATATGCACTTCATTTCCATATACTCTACTGATTTACATGCACACACAAGAACTTGCAGTCTCTCTTACTTAAAAAGACCATCCTGGATCAAACTGTTTGAGATGTGAGGTCATTCATTTGTGTTCATGCAACTTCTAATGCTCATGATTCAGTGTACAATTTTCTACTGCATCTTCAGGGGTCTTGAGGCTTCCATGCCAGCATTAGTCCCAGGTGTAAATGTACAAAAATTAGTGGTGTAAGGTTAGTTGTTCATTGACAGTGAATAGGTGCACAGTGTGTGGAGAATGGGTGAGACTCATATTATAATGAGCTGTAGAAAATTCAGTGTGTGATGGGACCCTAGGGTTTTGCTGAATAAAAAAGGAAATCCAATAATGTATTTCCTCTTATTCAGCCTGTATTCAAAGTTTTTTTCCATTCATTTTGCCTAAGAACTGCCTTTCTGAAGGCTGAATACCACATCACTTCTGTTTTCATTTCTCATTAGTTTTGCCTGGAACTTCTATGCCTTATTGCCAACATTTGGTTTACCCCAGAAAGAAATTGTTTCATGGCATCACATGAATAGATATCTATGACGATCTCCATTGAAGTCACAATGTTTTTTCTTAATAGGAGGGCTCTGCTCCAACCTCCTACCCCTCCAACACAGATGTTGTGCTCCTGAGGACAATGGATCTGTTACTGACCTCCCTGAATCTATCCAAATAAGTGGTCTGTAGTGATAGCATTCAGCTAGGGAGCAAGAAGAAAAGTGGAAGACCTCTAGGACTGTTAGTAGATGGGAAAGTAAGTGAACAAGAAAGCAGTGCTTCTAAAGTGCTGCTGGGGTCACCGGAGTGTGGTGGGTTTCCACCTACCTCAGCAGTGCTGGCTGAGCAAAAGGAATTTAAAGGGATCAGAGGGGGAGACACATATGATGAACATGCCTCATGAAAGGGGGTGGAATGAGTGGGAAGATACAGCATGTGCTGTAGGGGTGGATGGTAGTAAATCTCTGCTTTCATAATCACTTGTGACTGTGCACTGAGGGTGGGATTCATTTCACATAAAGTTGATGTTTTTATCCTAGCTGCTTACACTCTGTGTCTTTCGTAGGCAGAGGGGAGAGGTGAGTGTTTTTTAAAACATTAGTTTGTAGTTTTGCTGCTTTATTGGTAAAGAAAGAAGAGTTAGTTTTCCACATAATGCAAAACTTTTGTCCAATCCCTAAAGAAAGGATTTATTACTACTTTGGCAGGGAGCTGTGCTGGAAACTCTCCTGCTTCAGTTCCCTGGACAATGTCCTCCCCTGAAATATGGTTTGACTGCTCTGAACAGTGCATTGCAAATTTGCACACAGTGATATTGACATCTGGCTTTAGCATATGGGATACAGATAGTCCTTGATTGCTGAACAGCTGTGATGTTTTGAAAAGAAACAATTGCATTTGAAGAATATGGGATATAGAGTAGGCCTTGTCCTATCCCACACATCTTGCTGGCATTTCTTTTTCTAAATTACCAGTCTGTTTGTTAAATTTCCAGACTATAAAACCACCAAAATTTAGAAGAGATTGAAGTAGATGGTAATATTGTCAGATATGCCAGCAAACCATCCGCTGACAACACGTGTTAGGAATCAGTCCATTATAATTAGTCAAGAACAATGCCAGAAGATGATGGGACTGAGTAAGAACAAACAAACAAGCACAAAGGAAGGAACGAGGGAAGTACTGAAGGTTCAGAAACTGTTCTCACTAATTTTGTATGTAAAAAAACATTTTGGTGAAGAGTTTTTGCAGCAATCTCAGCAATGTCAGCAACTGTATATAGTAAAGTCATTTACACGGTAACAAAGAGTGCTGTTATCAGCTGAATATCTGTTATCAGTTTGTCAGGAAATGGTCCTCCAAAGCAAAGTTAAATGCAATTACACAGGGAAGGAAAGCAAATCTTTGCAACCCAAATTTGTCTGAAGAAAACCAAAAATCTTGGTGCATCTTCTTCCAGATGATGCTGTATATAAAATACTACAAATTGAAGTTGGTTGCCCAAACTTTGCTTTCTTTTGTGGCCCACTAGTTTATATCCCGATGTGATTTGGTGATTACAGGACTGCATATACCTTTCATACACATTTCATATACTTTTCACCTAGTAAAAGTTCTTGTAGCCAGGCTACCTGTAGACACTTTCCTATCAGTCCTGTACCTTATGCCATAATTTCTGGGTGTTAGGATTTAAGGGTGATAAATGTCATTATGAATGTCAAGTCTGCCCAGTGTCTGACAGTTTCACGAGTAAATTTTGTATCAGGGCCATAGTATCTGTGTAAAAGATAGTGCGTCTTTAAAAATAGGTGTTTAGCACTGATTTAAAGACTTCAGGACCTGAAATAATCCTGCCTAACTGAGGTGCCTATAGCAGTCACTTCAGCCTTTCTCAGTATTGAGTGAAATGAGAATAGGAAGTGCCGTGATAAGTCAAACTGAATCTAACTTTTGAAGGTGCCTGTTGCATATGCGGGAAGCTGTTAAACTCCTATGTCAGTTATGTACTTGAAACCTGAATGGGAAAAATCTAAGACTATGTGGGCCAAAGCTATTGTAGACAAAGTTCTAGCAAAGAGAAAATAAAGTGGAATGTTTTGGAATAATACATTTGCTATACAAAAGAACCTCCTGGCAACGCAACCAGTGTGAGTCATCGGAGTAACTAAAACTGTCTTGCAGTAGGGGAAAGTGAGGGACTGTTGGACAGAGGAATAATAGTGATTTTTTTCAAAGGAAAAGAAATGAATGATATTTATTCAGTTCAGGGTAATGTGAACGAGAGCATATTTGTACTGTTCTAGCAGGTCAGTTCATGATCAAAGCCCTTTAATGCAACAGATCTCTTCACAAAATTTATTTGTACTAAAAAAACGAATGTGACAAAGAACTATGATACCAAGCAGCCAAATAAACCAAAGATGTATTTTCAAAGTCTTTTAGATATATTTTCAAAGTCTTTTATCTTCTTACATTTTCACTCCCCGGTAGATAACCATTTTCTCATACCTCTGCCAAGTTCATGCAAGCCATATTCTTTCATTTCATCTTTATTTGTTATTAAATTTTCCTAAAATTTGGCTTTTGTTTTCAGTATCTTTTTAGAAGCTCCTTATTGTACACTTTAAATATATGGGGCACATCCTTTCCAAGTCTTTCCTTGCTCCAGGCAAAAGAAGAGTAGCGAGTTTGCAGCAAAACTGCTAAATGTCTCTTTCATATCATCTTCTGGGAAGAAACGCCATCAGTAGCTCAAGCTCCACATCCAAAGTGTCTTTAATTGATTTGGCACTTGATCTCCCAGGAATGTCAACCATTTCCATTGCAGAATCTGTGGTACATACAATTTTAAAATCTGCCATGCATTCTTGCAAATTCAGTACAGCGTTGTGATACAGTAAACAACTCTGATTCAAAATGCATTACAGTTTATTTTAGAGATTGCAAGTACAGGAATATACAAGAAGAAGCAGGGAAAAAAACAAAAAAAACCCAAACCCACAACAAAAGCAAACAAAAAAAGACACTATCCTACAACCCAGACTGCACTTTTTAGAGCACTGGCATTCTTTTTACTCAAAATCTGAACACTTCCCTAGCAGTTTGCATGATTCATGGCTGTGTTGCTCTGTTCTTTGTTTTGACACTTGGCTGGCCCATATAAAGATACTTTGAGAATGTACCATGATCTCTGATTGTGCTGAAACGTCACAGAGTGTAAAAAGGCCAAAGAAAGAGATTGCCTGTGGGAAGTTCCATGTTTAGCTACTTCACTTATCTCAGCACACATACCCTGTTGTCTTTTCCCCCGCCTCATGTTAGTGATCAGATCTCTCTGATGAGCTAAGAAATTCCTTAATCACAAGAATTAACACTGACAGCACTATGTACAAACAAAGATTAATTAGTAATAATAAATATTTCTACAAATAGTTGCTAGGGTTGACTTGAAAAGCTTTTTAAAGTCTAACTCCCCACAGGCGCTGGAGCTGTTTAAGTTCAAACCAAAGCAAGAATCTCAAAGTAGGGGTATCATGGGCCAGATCCTGCAAATATGGTCAGAGTGCAGCAAAATGTATAGGCAGGGGATGCTTTTCTCCTTCACACTGATGATGAAGCTGTTCTGAGAGGAGAGTGCGAAAGAGGCTCTCTCCTGATGGACAGCAGAGGCCATCGTACATTCAGGCCATCCATGTACCTATTCTGCTGTGCTCCTTGGTTTCAGCTCCCCTTGCCACAACTATTTTACTTGGTGTAAAAGTATTCTGAAGTGAGAATTTGTACCTGAATGTCCCATTCCTGAGGAAAATTCTCTCACCAGTTACTTGGAAAAACATTTTCTATTTTGGTCTTAAGCAGACAGTGAGTGACTCCAAGTTACAATAATTTCCATAATCTCGTTGTCTTTTGATTGATGCGCTAATTGCATGAAACCTATTCTGTGTTAAGGAAATGCAGAGTAAAAACTGCAATTTCGCAGGAACACATACTTCTCTCCATTTCCTCAGTTTGGCCTTCTTTGGACCTTCTGGGATACTTCAAGCTCTGTGAAGACAAATTCAGTGGTCTCTTTGGTAGAGATGGGCATCAGTGAGAGGGCACATGGAAATTCATGTCCAAACTGTTCTGATTTTAAAGGATGACAGTCACTTACTGCTTCACTTTGGATTTTTAAAAAATCTTAATCCTATTTAGGAGTAGGCAACATTGTAGAGGAGATTTAATGAAGACTTTGAGTATAACTCATCATGGCATTGTCTGTTTTGCAAGGTCAAAGCAGACATTATTAAAAGTAGGAATTTTATTTAGGGAATGGATGGCATATATTTTTAAGTGATAAGCCCATAGGATGTTAAATATGTCCTCCTGGAAATTTAAAAAATGTAAACTATCATTACTCTGTTCTGTTCTGCAATTGCAAGTGCTGGTGCCAGAATTTTTTTATGCCTGTGGTAACAAAATCTCTCTCCCTCCCCCTTTGCCCTTAGCCAGCCTTCCCAAGCCAGAAATTGCAACTGATTTTAGGAAGAGGCATTTTACACTGGGTGCATATCCACTTGTGCATACACACACATAAATCCATCCGTAGCGTGGTGGTTTTTACCTGAGTTGGTTTGGTCTTCAAGGTCCTTCACTGAGTGAATGGACAAGAATGTCTTCCATGAGAAAATGACTTTTTAAAATACTGAAGCAGCAAGTTTGCTTTGCAAATTGAAGAAAATCTGAAGTTTTTCCCTTCACAGTGAGTTATTCCTTCTTTACATAGTTTTTCTTCTTGCATTCTGTATGGCAAAACGTCCTTGTCATCAACACAAGCACCATATGAGGAACGCTTCTGGCAAATGAATGTTTCTCAGATGTAGGTTTTATTGCTATTTTTTAATTGTGTAAAATTTCAAAACCCCACTGCAGTCAATGGGAAGACAGTTGTTGACTCCCACAGACTTCAGATCAAGACGCAGTTTTGGAAAATGGGTGTACTAAAGCCCATTAGGACAAAATTGTTTTTTGGACTTGGCATCTTTAAACCCTCTTGTCTTTCTTTTGTGAGCCACATAGTTTGTGATCAATAAAAAGACGTTTTGCTGTCGTACATGTTGTAACTGAACCAACAACTTAAGTTGCACTGTAACTAAATCACAACCTTTGGACAAGTTACAAGGAAAATGTATTTGCTTTATTGATTTTTAGTCTCTTCTATGCTGATTGATCATTTACTTTGAAGACTGAAAGAAGGATATGCAAATGAGTAGTTCTTTAGTCTGACGAAATGTCATATACAACAAAATAAGCTTTTGTGACTTCAGATAAGAAGTGATTTAATTTATTCTTTTACTGTCATGGTTTGCAAATACTTTAAAATAGGAGTAGTAAGAAACTAGTTTAATTAAAATTTTTGTTGAGAAACCAGACAGGGACATGCTCTGATTTTTTGATTATTTTCTGACAAAAGTAACCTGTATTGTAGCAGTCAGAAGTCTGAAGCAGACTACGACAGAAGGTGTCATAGGTTTGTTACAGACTTCTTGGAAAAGAGTTTCTTGTTCTGGTAACAGTGCAGTCTAAATTAGGATCGTTTCACTGACAACGTCTTTGTTGTCTTTGTTCTCTACAAAATTGTTCTCTAATTTTATTGAGATTAAACATATGGTGTTGCTTCTGCTCTCTGATTAACTGCAACATTTTTGAAGAGAAGAGAAATCAAAGAGATTTCAAATTAGCTGTGAAAATGCTTGCCCGGCAATTTTTAACAAGTATTTGAACAAACTTTTATAAGGAATCTGAAGGAAATTAAATTATGTGTTTCTTTAGGTACTGTCATCAGTCCAAAACAAAAATATTAGGAAAATCTGTAGAATCATATATATTATTCTTTAACAACAGACAGAGACAGAGCCTATCTCCATGGTGAGGAGTGCTGTGCAGGTAAAGGAATTCTACAGAAACACAGAATATGCTGATTTGGAAGGGACCTATCCCAGCAATCACACCATGTGTCTGAGAGCATTGTCCAACTGCTTCTTGAACCCTGTCAGGCTGGTGCTGTGACCACTTCCCTGGGGAGCCTCTTCCAGTGTCCAGCCACCCTCTTGGTGAAGAATTTTTTTCCTGATATCCAATCTAAACCTCCCCTGATTATTTTAGCTCAGGAGCACTCTGTACCAACAGGGCCATAAAGCTTCCAGGTAGAGCTGGCTGGCACTCAGCTTGCCCTGAGTATCGACAGAGAATCTCAGGGCTTTTCTGGGTGTCCACGTGAACATACACACACATACCAAATGTGGGAAACTGTCTGAAAAGGACTGCTGGTCAAGCATGGATTGGGCAGTTACAGATTGCTGCTCTCAGAAAACCCTTTTACAGGTAGCACTTTTGCAATACCTATACTTAATGTGTCATTATTATTTGGTAGCCCTTTATGGACATTGAACAGGTGTATGTGACTTCAAAACCTGGTATAAAACATTATTATAATATTCAGAAATGAAAAAACAACTCATCCTACATTTTGTTCTTATCTCTAAACCCAACATTAAGAGATCACATAAACAGCTGATTTAGAGAGAAGTTAAACTCAAATGGCAAGTTGCATGAAGGGGCTCTGAAATGGTATTTCTTCGAACTCATAACTATTCATCCTTCTGTAGGGTAGATAAGGCATTGACAAGGGAAACATCAAAGGAAAAATAAAAGGCATAGGCTCCTTCTCAGTCCACTCTTATTCTCGGGTGCTCTTTGCTCTGTGTGATTGCGTACTGTGCTCCTGATACCAGGCTTACTACTGTTGTGTCTATCTATTTGAACTATTTGTTCAAATGCATGATACTAGAAAAGTACTGACACATATTCATTTCTTTATATGTATACATGTCAAAAGTGGTGTATTTTTAGAACTAAACAAAGGCAAGCTTGCCAGATGCTTTTATAAACTGAATTAAAGCATTACTCTCATCTTCCCAAGATACTGCTTTGTGAAAATCCTCTTTAGTCTTCTTCACTCTTTTCTTATTATCTGAGACAAGTGTTTGTGTGTTGTCCCTGCTTCAAGAAATTAGATATATATATATATCTCCTTCAGAATGCAAGCAACAAGATGACCACAGCTTCTTTATGAACTACCAAGGGACTGAACTTTAATTTTCTGTTAAAAAAAGAGATCTGAAAGGAAAATAAGGTTTGAATCAATAAACTGGCATTGTAGGTGGGAAAGAAAAACAGGAAGATAGATAAGATATGGAAAACAGGAAAGAAATTAGACAAGTGTTTTTGTGGCCATTTTGAAGGGTAAAATATATAGTTCTTGAGATTCAAATAAAGATTGGTAGACATTGCTCTTGTTTAGGTCAGAACTTTCTACAGTCTAACAGTCTCACCTGTCTTGCATGTGCAGTATTTGAGACTCCTTGTCTTACATAATAAAATGGCAGAAGTTTTTATGTAGTACAGGAGATTCTAATCCATTCTAATTTTTGTATTATAATTGTTGAATGGATATACTTATATTGTTATTTTAATTGTATTATACAGAGAACTTTTCAAACCTTTCAAGCAGTTCAACCCTCTCTTGTTAGTGACTCATGTAGGAACTTATCCTCTTTCTCTTCAGAATCATTCCATTCTGTGAAAGAAAGAAAAACAAAGGGAGTGGTGGAAAACTTTAATTTCAGACTACATGTTGTTCATGAACTGTTTGTTTAACTCTATTTGTATTGGTTGGGTTGATATCTATGTCACATGATAAGTTTTTTCCTTCATGATCGGAAGCTAAAAATGAATCACAAAACAATCACTAGTGACTAACAGCAATCACTCTCATTTTTATTATCTAGTCAGAGAAGCAATTGGGAAACATTTTAGTCCCAAATATTTTCAGAGTAACCTGGCAATTGTTGGCATTCTCAGAATAGAGAATGTAATTGAGAACGACCTACGCTGTCCGTGTCCATTCACACGCACATTTGCTGATACAAAGATCTATTCACCACAGAATGATTTTTCACAGCTTTTCTGTCTCACCTATTTCACCACCAGTAACTTACAAGTACAATTTGGTGACGTTCTCATATACAGCAAAATGACGTAAGTCCAAGTCCTGTTTGCACAAGCAAATCCTGCAGAAGAGAATTTACATCAATGACAATGCAAAATCCATTGTCCCTTGGCTTTTGCAAGTGGAAACCCCCTGGGAAGTTGGTCCTGAATGATTTTCTGCTAATTATCTCTTATTTATCCTTTCTGCCTACAGTCACACAGTGACTATTGTGTGTCTCCAGTAAACATCCCGGCAGAAGCTCATAATGAGAACCTAAAGATGCCCTGTGTCAGGAAAGAGATCATAACCTGGGTGAATGAGTGCCCCAGCTCTTCCGGCTCTATGAATCCTTTAGGAAGGTTGTTTAAAATCTGATTTCAAGCCATGTAAGCTGCATTTTTTTAATATATATTTGTGGCTCTGCTCTCACAAATCTATGATTCATGACAGGAATGCAGCTTGGATCTCTTGCAATGTAAGCAGCTGCAGATACTTCAAATACTTGGGTACATGTGATCCAGCAGCTTGCTATAAATTTGCCCCTAAAAATAAAGTAACAAGTGATTGAACAGTGATAGGAATTAAACACGGCAGTGAGTGAATGGAATGCGTAAGTCCTTACCTCAGAAACTTTTATTAAGGCAATTGCTATAATTAAAACCAAAATGAAAAAAGAAACACTCTAGAATACAATCTTTGAACAAACTTGCGGCAAGATTCTTTTAAAGGGCTTTTTAAAAATATTGTTGGACACTGAAATAAAATATTTGTTGGTATGCTATGTCACTGAGCGTGATATTTATGTTGTTACATCATCTGAGAGTCAACTGTATTTCCACTTTCCGTGAGTTACTGAACTAATTCGGTTTCGAATTTCCCCTAACTTTTTACCATGTGAACAAAATAGGCAAGTAACAGCCCTGAAGTTTTGATACCGAAAGGATATT
Organism: Platysteira castanea; assembly: GCA_013397175.1. Classification (NCBI taxonomy): domain Eukaryota; kingdom Metazoa; phylum Chordata; class Aves; order Passeriformes; genus Platysteira; species Platysteira castanea. The sequence continues at coordinate 523,721 of VYXC01008786.1, forward strand.
TTGCTGTGTGATTTATCTGGAAGCTGACTGAAAGATTCCAGGGTAAACAGATGAATTCCTTCTGACAACAATCGGCATTGAATCTGTCTCTGATAACTGAAATCGGTTTATGTGGCCTCTTACATTTGTATTTCTCATTCATCTGCCCTCATTCTAAGACCAAGACTGTCTGTGTTCAGTAATCCACATAGGATGAAACAGCATGTCAGCACTTCTCTGAGCTGATGTCATCCCTGTTTTCACATGCAGTTTTAATGCAGAACCTTGGAGAATATGGAAAATTTTAGAAGAGAGATTTCATGGTCAAATCATGTAATTAGATTCCACTAGGAAGTCTCAGAGTAGCTAACGAGGGACTTGGTTGAGAATTTCAACCTAGAGGCGAAAGAGTAAATGTGGATTGGGTTTAGCTACACTGCAAACCTCAGTTCTAGAAGAACTAGGGTTTTTTTCTAACAGACCCATCTGTATAGCCCGCTGCATACAAACTTCCTCTCTGCGGGCCTTTTGTTTCTGCTGTCCTCAGTTTCCTCTCTTACCCATGCACAACAAGAACAAAAGTGCAAAACTTGGTTTGAAAGGGGATATAATAGATACAGATTTTTCAAGTACTTGTGTGTCTCCCTTTGTGGTGTAGGGTGGCTGAACACTAACTCCTAAATTTCTTTGTCTAAAGGCTGGGCACTGGCTCTGAGCTCATCTCCCAGCCTCCCCCTTCATGAAGAGAAAGATGAAGGCACCTCCAGAAGGAACAAGTGTGTTGGGGATTGAATCAGGGAAGAATGCCAATGGAAAAGCTGAATGAATGTTAAAAACATTGCTATTTCCTGAAGCCTCTGTGGAGTTAATTGTAACTCAGCCTTTACACTGACAAAACTAATTCTGAAGTTGATTTGTTTAAAAACACATCTGCCTGGATACAGCATTTATGGTTTTTCCCCTGACAGTCTGCTCTTATCTCAGTATAATCTATGTATTGCAGTACAGTAGCAGTATTGCAGTCTTGTTCAAATAAATGTAGTATCATTTCTCTCTGAAGCACCCTGTCCATGTGTGTCCGTCAACTGTGCTTTGTATCTCCTTCTTTAAATGTGATAGGACGGGGGGAAAAACAGTGTTTATTTTGCTCTTGAATGCTGCACAAGCTGTTTAAGATGTTTCTTATGAATTGCCATTAAGAAAGGATTCCACATTTAAAAGGAAGCTTATGAGGATATAGGTAAGTGTGAGTGTGGTCTTTTCAGAAGAATGTTTGATTGAAGACCTGTTTTTGGACATGAGGTAAGGAAAAAGATCACTTAACCTCACTTGAATAAGTGGAGATTAAAGGTTAAAAGCTTTAAAGCTTTAAAATGCATTAGCAACAGAACAGTAAATACAATCCATGGAGACATGGAGGAATTAGCAAAACAAATGTTAAACTAAGAAATGCAGTCTAAGATTCACTGGAATCTCCACACAATATCTGAATGCAGAGCACATTTAAATGTTTCACTAGTTGTTTTAAAATTGTCTTTGTATTCCTTATATTGGCTCTAATGGACATAATACTAAGCCTTGTCATGAATTATACAAGCAACTTTCATGTAGATGTTTCCATGTTTTAGCTTGCCTGGAGTTTTGTAGTTTTAAAGGGCAAATTTTACCATATACCTCATTTAACCTATTGCTTATTTGCTTGGCACGAACTGCTGATGCTTCAGTAATGTAGTTACAATCTTGTTCAAAAAATTCCTGTACAGTATTAAGGAAAACAAAGTTACTGTCATCAGTGATGTAACCTTACTGTATTGTAGACACATTATAAATTTTTATAAGTACAACATCTGCTTAATGACAGTATTTCACTTAGATATCTCTATTTTAACTTGTATCATGGCTACCTCCAAAAAATGCTTTGTTTCTCTGTTTACTAATTACTACAGCTCAGTAAGTCCCACAAAGCACAGATAATTTTCTGAAAACAGTTCCTCCACAAAATAGAGGGGTGATCCCAGGCAGGGCACACTTCAACAGCCTAACTGTAAATAGGGAAGCTGTGTATCAACAGAGCATATCTCTGCGTGAAAAGGTAGAACAAAAAATAAAATCGTAATTTTTAGCTATTTCCACTATTTTTTATAACTAACTATTTTTTTTATATATAAAATATAATAGAAATAGTGGATATAACAGTGAATATTGGATAACACCTGAGGTTCTGCCAGGGTTCTCAAACTGGCAGTCCCCAGATAGGGCAGTCAAAATCAACATCTCTGCTTGATCTTCTGCACCCAGAGCAAAATATTACTGATGGTGGAAATCTTGTGTTTGTAGATGCAAAAGATTTGGGATTGCACCCACAGAAGTCAGTATAAAAACTTTGGTCTACTTCAACCAAGTGATGACATGGTGCATAGGTCAGAATACAGAGCAGAAAGCAATCAAAGATTTAAAAACATACATTATATTCAGTAATCTGCAAGTGTAATTATAACATATGACATTTAAAATAATGGGAAATTTGAAATATATGGTAGTTTTTTACTAGCATGAGCCACACCTTTCTAAAATTTGACTTCTTAAATCTTCCAGTTAATATATAACAAATTGCTCTCATTGCAGAATGTTCAGATATAAGAGCTTCTCAAGAGTGACTGAACTTATTTTGAACTTTTATTTTCATTTAAACTCTCCATTAAGGAATTTGGGAGGGTGAGCAGGGTAGAAAGGCATTTGTTTATATTCTGCTTTTAATAAAGTTTTAACACTTTGATATCAGTCTCTGATTAGATGCAGTATCTCACATTCCAAAGTGAAGACAGGCTATTTGCTCCCTCTCTCCTCCCCCCAACACATATCTTACTTCTGTCTTTTAAGCAGAGTCTCTGATTCAGCCTAATTATTGTCATTAGCAGCAGTTTTCTACAGAGCAGCATTCCTTGCCGTGGCCTCTCCTTTTCAACTCAATAAAGGATTATCCTAAAGCCCAGTCTATTAATCCTATTTCCAGTTACTTTGTGAGGGGGAGGGTACCAGATTCCCTGTGCCCATTCTGTGTTTGAACCTTGGCCCCAAATAATGGATTTTCCTGGTGTTTATCACATTACTCTGTAAAATGCCTAAGGATGGGATTCATCTGCAGTGTAGATGTCTGCATCTAAGCAAGTCCTGGTTCCTTTTATAGTCAATAGATATCAATAGACACTCTGAGTGTGTGATTCATCCCATCTCAAGATAGACATCTAATTTAGGTCAGGTGACTCACTCCCTGGAAGTAGTTATTGACTATAAAGGGAATCTGAACGACTAACTCAAAGATTTTTAAAGTGAAGTGAGGTGAAACTCATCCTACATGCTTCACATCTTCAATACCCTTCTCCTTGAACAGCTACTCTCGCTGTCTTTAACCCAGATGTTTCACAGAGCTTGCTACCATTTTCCAACTCTCCTGTGAAACCTAGTCACCAGCTTACATTTCAGTTCATCCCACCTGGGAAGATAGCCCTCAAGCCTTGCCATTCTTCTTTTCCCTGGATACTTAATGATTCCATGATTCATCCTTCCTTGTCTATTATTGCCCAGGACTTCAGCCCTGGTATCAAATATTTTTTCATCTTTTCATGCTCACTTCCTGAGGCAAATTCTTCTTCTTAGCTCACCATCAATTCAAAGAAAGAAAACCTGTTTGTTTGCTTAATATTCAGAAATGGTATAGAATTTTGAAGTTCCATAATATTAAATAATAATTAATAAGAAATAATTGATTTATTGTTTTACATTTAGGATTTTCATCAGCCATTTTAGTGGTTACAGCATGGGGCTTTCCACTATGTTAGTTTAGTTCTACCTTCCTCTATGGCTACACTTATTCATCAGGGAAATACCAGTTGAACTTGTACTTGTATTTTCAAAAATAAATAATAAGTTTGAATTTTGGCCAATGTCTTCCGCCTGTAGTGAGAGAGAGAGTTGCTGACTAAGAGTCTCTATCTCTCATGTGGTCACATAAATTAGAGTCCTGATCAACGATGACAAGCATTCTGCTAGCTTGACAAACATTAATCTGGTTAACTCCCCTTCTTCCCACTCCTTCCTGACACAGAGGAAAGAAGTGCCTTTGGAGAAAGTTTGAGATGTGAAGGTTGATTTTATTCTAACTATAATGTGGCAAGGGGGCTTCAAGAGCCTTCAGGAGCTTATAAAAATTCCAAGCAGGAAACAAACAAGCTACACAAAGCATAAAAGGGTGGGGGTTTTGCTTGCTTTCTTTTACAATAAACAATTAAAATAATTATTTCTATTGTTTATGAGATCTCGAAAAAAATTTCCACATATTCACACAAGTATTTAAATCTGAAAGTCTGGGATTCTCATTTTTTTAATGTAATTTTTTTGTAGAAAACAAACTTACTTAAACAATAAAATCAATTGCCACATTTAGGATTAGAATCATATGGGGTGTTTTATATTTGGTATGCGGTTCTTTCATATACTTCTCTGCATCCTATTCAGGATGCATTCCTCATACTTAATAAAGTGATGCACAGCCTGTGGATAGCTTCTTGTAATTTAGGACACAGAGAGCACATCTGGAGGTGAAGTCTCCTGAGGTCTTTTATCTGTCAGGCTCTTAAGCTGGTGATTGCTTCACTCCCTTGAAGGGTTCCACAAACTCTTAATCAGGGGCTCCATACACTATTGTCTTCATTACCAATTTAAATCACAGTGATTCTGGTGCTCTATAAAATTTGAAGCCCAAGAAAGTATATTCATCAGTCAATCCCATTTGTCACATATTTCTTTTTAACCTGGTTTTATAAATACCTTTCCCTCAAAGGGAAGAGGTTTTAAATTTTTTTTTCTAAGTGAGGCGATTGTTTTGAAGATTCCATATACAGTTGACTCCAGGAATGAAAGTCTGTTGTTTTGATCCAGAAAGAGTTTATATAAAGGATAAGGAAAGGAAAATATTCTTGAAAAAACAACCCCCTCCTCTTAAGCTGTATGTTTTGGAGCATAAGGAAACATAATCAGGATCTTCTGTTTTGATTAGCACCAAAAAAAAAAAAAATTAGCAAGACAAAGTTCATGGCATTTGTCTAATTTTCATAGCTCATTACAGATGTTATGCAAAATTGTGAGCTGCCAACAGCAAGTACTGTTTCTGCCCAGAAAATGTACAGACTATATTTTAAAAGAGTAAGGTACGAGGTCTTCTGTAGGATAAATTTCAAAGTTATTTACATTTGACTGAGGCTATGAGTTAAAAATAAAAATAACCTAGAAAAACAACCAAAGTCCATCCAACTTCAATACTCACAGCTTTCCATTATTCTATTCTGAAATATTGTCTTATTTAATTATATTTCCTCTGTCTCCTTTTCCTCTTCTGTAAAAACCAGAGAAATTACTGTTGCATTGATCCTAATGTGTTGAACATCCTATGTAGTGAAGGAATGGTTGCAGGCATGGCCTTATTTATTCTGTCATCCTGGGACACTTACCTGCTTGTAACTGCAGAACACTGTTCTCAAAACACCTAATTTTCAGCCACTGACCAAGCTCTTTACCATTTAAGTCCTGAGAATATCAAACCAGTAGTCATATAGTTCATGACAAAACCACCCTTTTATCCTATAGCTCAGGTGTTGTAGAGCAGTTTTACTAGAACTCGTGTAGGACCTATAACAATCCTGTTCCTATAAAAAACAATAATTACACCACCACCATCAGCACTATCACCAGTTGCTGCTGTGTTTCAAGAGAAAGAGTGATCCATGTATTTTAATACTGAAAATTACCATCTCAAAAGCCCACACGCAGCAGCTTCACATTTATAGGTGTGCCAAAACTTCACAGATCCCTTTGGTCAGCACCTTCAAAGTTCTGCAGCTCTGTACACGTGTGGAAAGTACCTCAGCCTTCGCAGAGCAGAGCAGCTTGCTGCTTGTTGTTCATTCCTTTGCCATGGCCACAGCCAAACCTCAATCAATACACATCCTCAGGTGTGTGGGTAGCATTATGTCCCCTTGTGGGTGCTCTATGGGCTGCTGTTCTCTTCTCGATCCTAGACAAGAAGACAGGGATTTTACTCTCCTTACTCATAATTCCCTGCCTCTATTTTTAGGAACATGTAGGTTGTGGAACGCAGCCTTACTCACTTGCAGAAGACCAGTGTACACAAGCTCTGTGCAGTTATAGTAAGAACAAAGTGTAAAAACAGCCACACTGAATATGACCATACATCCTTATAGTGCAGTATCCTGTCACAGACAGTGGCCAATAAAAAAATATTCTGGAAGAAAACTGCAAAGAACAAGGTAACCATTCATGGTGACAGACAGGAGAAAGCTCTTTTGCATGCTGCTGGAAAGTACTAGGGGTTTTTATTTGGTAAGTACAAGCATTGTGAAATTCATTGGGGAAGAGGGTAACAAAAAATAAACAGATCAGAAAGCAAAAATAAAAACTATTGTATTCATTTTAAGTAGTGCACTTGGGAAAGACTACAGGGCAAAAGCAAGTGATCATGATTGCTGTGGTGAGGCCCAGTCCTTTCCTGAAAATGCTTTCCCTCTCTGGAACCTTTCTTCAGTAAGGATTCAGTGTTTTGCACCCCTTTGTGGTGCTCAAGGTCTTCTCTGCAAGGGAGGACTATGTCCAGGGTACAGTTTGAGGTTTGGGGTTTTTATCTTTGGATTTATGAGCTGCACCATTTCAGTATGTCTTCATGAATGTATATCCTCTTTAAGAACAAAAATCAATCACTGCTGAAGCCAACGCGATACCCTAGGCCTGAAATGCTAAAAACTGAAGATTTTTCAGTCATTCAAAACAGTTTGAGTGCTCAGAGCGCACAGTTTTTCTCAGTGTTTCTTTGACTAGCCTTTGTTTTATTTATTATTTCAATAATTTATTAATACATGCATTTTTCCTGTCCCATGGAATAAGTGTCTTGTTCAAAAGAAAATTCAATTAAAAGTGGCTACCTGCAGCTTTGCGTGTCACAAGCATACATGTTTCCAAATCTAAACTCCTTTAGTGTATAACTGATTAATGGCAAGCAAGTACTACTTTGCTTAGGAGAAACTATTTTGATGTGACTAGAAATTTCTTAACTAGACAAAGAAACCAGCTTTTGTATTTCTTACAGCATTTGCTTTTCATGGATTCCTTCCCAGTAGCATGGCTTTAGATTTATGGGATACTTAATATCTTTGCTTTACATTCCAGAAACTGAAACCTGATATAAAACAGAGATTAAGATATCAAAAGCAATTCTTTTTACTTTTTTTTTTTTGCATAAACAACAACAGTCAAGAATTTAGTACAAATTGCAATTGATTGCAGCAGATTTTTACAGTATTTGTTTTTTAACTGCTTTGAAGACCAGAGATTTATAAGTGATACCTCTGTTGGGTCAGGGACTCTACCAATGTAGTACAGTAAATTTTTATTTAGTAAGCTAACCTTCACTAGCATTATTTATTATCACAATTCCTTTGACTCAGGATAATTTTAAGATGCAGTTGAGCATAGCTGAAACAGCAGAGCTCTTCGGCCAAAAAAAGGTGCATTGCCAAGTCACTGGTGTGTGGTGGAAAGCTTAGCTGAGTGTGTCTGCAGCACACAACGTACTGCACAATGCAGATGCTTGCCCAGGTTTTAAGTAGTGCAGCCACACTGACATCCTTCTGCTGCTCTCTGGAGCTCAGGGCAAGCATGGAGTATGGCTTTGCTGTCTTGTATCACGAAGACATGCCCCAGAGGCAAAGGGATTAGCAAGCTGCATCTGTGCGTAAGAGTGTGAGAAATACCACAGAGGCAGAGGAGATACAGAAAAACCAGAAAAGCTGCCAGAAGCAGCACTGGGAAATGGCTGGCGAAAGAGGCTCAGGACACGGTGCAGACCCGCTGTCCTTATCTGAATCCTCCCGAGTGTAGGAAACAGCAGCTTGAGCATTTGCCACAAAGAGGAATGAAACAGGAATGTGTAAAAAGGGTGGTTGTGTCCATCACTAATTCCTCAGGAAAGGTAAAGAAGTTGCAAAATTTCTACAACTGTTTCATCAATGGGGTCAAAATTTTGCAGTGGAATTGCAAGGATGACACAAAGAAACCAGTCTCTTAGTTCAGCTTTAGCTGCTTCTGCTAGTTGTAATTTTAAGCATTTTGTCAAAGAAAATGTCGCCAGTTATTTCCTATTTAACTACTCACACTACTTAAAACTTTTATCTAATCATGACAATGCACTTACCCCTTTCAGTTATCCATTTTGACACCTGTTTTAGAGGGTATTAGTGCAATGGAGAGTGGTAGAATAAAACATGAATGCCAAGCTGGTTAGATCAGGGCTCAGCACTGTACACAGCACTTGGTTGTTCTGTTAATTAATCTAACCGTAAACCAAATTATCATGCATGTGTTCCTCCTTCAGGCTTGTGTGCAGTCTGTGATGCCAGTTTTGTCTCTGGGCAGTGCTCTGATCGTGTTATAGGTAAGTCTTAGGGAGTTGGATAAGCTTCACCTGGAAGCCTAAGTAGCCAGTGTAGCTCAGTTTGGGTTTCCTGGAGTTACAAGGGGTGCCAGAACCTCTTCAGTCTTCCACACGGACGCATTGAATTCCTCTCCTTAGGTGCAGAATGGCCAGAGAGAGCAAGTGATCTCCCACCGCCTTGTCTACCTGTGCAAAGTTCAGCTGTCTCTAAGAGGTGCACACCCACCTCTGCACAACGCGCTCCTGGTCAGCATCCACTGGCAGCTCAAAGGGTGCAGGACCAAACAGAGCCTCTGCATAAGGGGGCTAAAAATCATTGATTATTAGTGGATGTGTCACCTCCACATCACCTCTTACACTCTCTGAAAGACCAGTGTGTCTCCCAGGAGGTGCTTTTGGAAAGAGATCTAATAGTGCCTGTGACTAAGCAGCACTATAAGACCAGCTGCTAGATCTATTGAAAAGGGTAGCCTGACCCTTTTCTTTGGAAAGCCAGTCTTTGTCATTAGAAACAGAAGCAGAGAGGGATTCAAAGGCAGTGACATTATGGGAAATCCAAATCTTTCTCCCTTATTATTAAGTCATGCCCTTAATTTACTTCCCTCCAGATTAGCTGATTCGATGTAAGGAAACCACATTCTTGTCTGCAGCCTCCAGGCCTTGGACTGCTTATTCCTTCCACTGGCCTTGCAGGGAGAGATTTGCCTTTTCTCCCAGGGGAGTCAGGTGGTATTTGTCTCACTGACCATTAATCATCTAAAAATTAAAGGCCAAATCTAAATAATTTATCTTGGCTCTCTGCAGTCAATGGAAAGAATGATATGCCTACAAAGGGTAGCTCATCTACCTATCTTAGACAATTGCAGTGGAATAAGATGAATTGCTACTTCCCATTGGCTTCCCCAGAGAGAATCAAGGTGACAAGTTTAGATAAGACAATTCACTTTTAGATGGCAAAAATAAGGAGAGGAATCTCACCCCACCAGAGTCATGGCCTCCAGCAACCATATATTTTTCTAAAAAAATGCATCTTCTGTTGTCAGTGACATTATTTGTTTCTTCTCCTGGTGTAAGTCAGATGAAGTCAGAGTCACTGACACCCCAGCCAGGCTATGCAGGATGAACATACAGTAGGCTTTTGTGGCTGGCCAGAACATGTTCTACGTACTAATACCTTTTTTTATTATAACTTTTCTATAGTCTTCTATGTATCAGTGTAGCAATTTCCAAATATATGCTTTGAAAATCTATTTTGATTATTTTTGTTGCTGTTCAATTTTTATCTCACAGATCTGATACAGCACAAAAGTGCATGTGCGAGCATACGTGAATATAAATGCATATATAAAACCAATAAAAGACACGTGCCTTCTGCAAATGCTTTGCTGTGTTTGCAGTAGAAGTGACTGCTGCCCCATCTCACGCAAGCAGTAATGTGAGCTGAAACTATAAAAGTTAATGATTGTTTCTGTGCCACCAAAGAAAAAAAAAATCAGTTAGCAAAAGCTGATTTTCTTCTAAATGAATTTTATTAATAGTAACTTGCACACTTCTTGAGTGAGGGTGTTGCTGGAGTAATGATTGGGAGTGGAATAGAAAAGGTACTGGTAGATAAGTAATGTTTTGCTTCTGGATGGTTAGAAATGTAGCCAGAAAGAGGAAAATCTACTCCATGCTAACTGCTGGCTCAGTTTTCTGATGTTAGAATTGCCAGTAATTCCCCATTTCAAGATCTGTAATGTCAAAAGGACAGAGCTTCCTAGAAGTGGATGTCTAACAGCACAGCTAATATGCATTGCTTTGCTCTTTGTGATGCTTGCCACATTTTCAACAATACTTGAAAGGCCAAGTAGGATTTTTAGGTTAGCGGGGCCAAGATGAGATTTGGAAACTCCATCATTTTCTTTTTCATTTTCTTTTTCTTTTTAACCACTGGCTAAGTGGATAAGTTGACTTGAGGGTACATTTCTTCCGTGAGGTTTTCTTAGTGGTGACTACATAGGATTGGGATTTGAGAAGCTTTCAGGAACATAGCAGCAAAAGATAGATTGAACAGAAATCCCCACTCCCATTTCCCTGGGTAGTATATGATGTATTATTAAATGACTACTGCTTTCTAAACAGGATTAGACTTAATTGTAATTAATCAGTTTCCATCACCTTTGTGTCAGAACTCTGTCAAGCCTGGAAAACTTTATTTTGTGACTATGTATTCAGGGACATTTCATGTGTTCATTATTGATTTAGGGGCCATTAAGAGCCAACCTTTACATATTTTGACATAGTAATGGTTTGTGATGTAATTCTATACTCAGGAATTTTTACATGATGGCAGGTGTTGTCCAGGAACTTCTCATAATATGTATTTTTATGATATATTTTGAAAGCTTACATAAAATTATTCTCACGTGTGCAAACACACATTGCACAGCTTACACTTCTGATGAAGGAAGGAAGACAAAAAAACCAGATGCATTTTCCATAAGAAGCTGGAGATCAGTGACTCATCTTGGAATATTCTACAGATGAATTAAAATTCCTCTGCTTTAAAATATATATAACAACATCTCTTTCCAGTTACATAGCTACACACAAAATAGATTTGGTTTCTTCTCTTTCGACTGCTGAGTTTTGTACAGCACAGCATAGCAGCAATCCACACAGCAGTAATAAACAGAATTTAATCTACATGCTATAGGAATTCTGGGAGAGATCCTATATTTAGGCTGTACTCCACTTTCCATTACAAAAGATTATTGTGACCTTTTTATGGGAAGCTATAATGCCTCCTTTGTATATAGTAGACTTTGACTTTTGGCAAGGGAAACAAATGCCTTTTCTGGAGAGCTGGCTGACTTCTATGCTACTAGCATTTCCCACTTTCCTCCCGACTGAGCTCCTCAGGAATATGTTGGCTGCACGGCAAAGCAGCAACAAGCTACACAGCCCCATCTAAAGCTGGGCTGGTGCCACCAGTGATGCAGCAGCTGGGCTGCACCAGGAATGCCCAAGAACTGCTGGTGGGAGGGGACGCAGACTGCAGCCCTACTACTTACCCAACACGTGCTCAGCCTTCCGCCCGCCCAGCCTCCGACCAGGAACGCCACATGGGCAGCTCTGGAGCAGAAGAAGGGATGTGGCTAACAGTGCAGATTATTGACTTTCACAAACTTTTCAACTGGTTTAGAACTTTTTGTGATGACCGACAGCAGGGATTGAAACTGTACCCAATACAAATTTGGGAGTCAGGTTCTCAGCTTTGTAAAACCACAGCCACTCATATGAAGCCAAAAGTGACCCAAGTTATTTAAAGATATTCAGCCAGATTTTGACGTGTGACTGAGCACATCACTAACTCTGAAAAGAGTATTATTTAAGACTACTGACACAGTTATCTGCGGTTAGTTCGCTGGAACCTAGTGAAGCAATAAAGCTAAATGATTGTGTGCATGTGTAGTTACATATCTGAGTCCTCTGCGAGTAACATTTATAACTGTGCAATGCATTCAGACACAGCTTCGTGACCCAAAATCTCCTTGTCCTTTAGGAGTCTGCATTGATGGATCCCCACAACAGCCTTGGGAGGGAGGCCAGTTTTGTTATCCTAAAATTACAGGAGAGGAAAGAGACGCACCAACAGTTCTAGTGACTTGTGCATGGTCCAAGCCAGGAACAGGAGCCAGGAAGCAAATGTACTTTGATTTAGGGTGGGTGTGCCTCCAAATGATTACAATTCATGTTGCTCCTGCCTACGCCTGGGGTGCTTGGCTCCCTGTTTTCTGATCCTGACTGGGGCTAAACCGCAAGACCATTCTTCGACATTTGAATGATAAAGAAAAACAAGAGGAAAGACTTTCTGGTGGTTAGGGTGCTAGCCAAAGCCTCTGCAAGACCTGGGTCCAACATCATTCTTTCGTGCAGTTCCTGGCAGAAGTCCTCAAGACCTCAATGATCTTAGAGGTCTTTTCCAACCTTAATGATTCTGTGTAGGTACCTCAGCTGGGACTTACAGCAAGCATGCACTGAGTCCCAGGTGCCTGCCTAGGCAGTACTCTAAATCCTGCTACAGCAGCCTCCTAGGTGAATGCCTAGGGCTGTTTGGTTTTTGGTCATCCCCAGAGGGACTCGAGAGAAGGTCCATTCCCCCCCCACTTCTGGACTTCCCTGCCCCTGCGGGTGCTGTGGCTCCTGTGTCGCTCGTGTCTGTCGGTGCATGGAATATATGTTCAGTATGGGCACTATGTAATTCCAGGCGTAGCATGGTTTGAATGTCACACGGCAAGTTGCTCGAGTACAGAGATATATACAGGGAGGCAAAAGGGAGGAGACATTCCATTTGCCTTTTTTTTTTTTTTGGTTGTTGAAGAAAGTGCTATTTGCTAATTAATAGCATAGTTCTGTGCCATATTTCACAACTTCCCTGTATTTATTTTCATGATGACTTCCTTGAATCACATCCTAAGCTTCAGTACACATTAGTTTCCTCGTGTGCTTCTTTCCTGTACTTACCCTCAGTAAAGCAGATGACTGGGAAAAAACTCCACAAAACAACCCATTAAAATTACTGTCAAATCCATATGAAATAGATTAGGTTCTTAACCCAATTATAGTGAAGTTTCAAGTATAGACATGATGGAAAAGCTAACAAGAAGTTAGGAGACTCATTCTGATGAGATTTGATATCAATTTGAATGGCAGCTTGGCTTTCGAACTCAGTTTGGTTTTGGAATCCGTTGAAGTTCTTGCAAATTTCAGTAAGACTGTACATTTGACCCACCCTGAGAAGTGACACAATTTTATGCTTCAGGGCACATTTCAATTCAAAATAGAAAAATGGAGTATTTGTGACATACAAAGAGAAAATGATAGTAACAAAGGGTACTGAAATTTGTCTATTGTCTTTACAGTTACATAAATTTAAAAGGAAAAAATCTTCACATATGTAAATGCTAAGACATGGATTATCATGTAGGAAGGAGCCATTGTGAAAATGTAGGTTATGCTGTTTGTAGCAACTTGATTTTCTTCAGTGCAAAGAGCTACTGATTTACTTTCCCCTACAAGAAATAAAATAATATTGCTTCTGCCTTGGTTTGAGATTTTGTGTGTTTGAAAATTTGATGTGAAATTTTATGCTTCTTAATCACATCTGAACATACTAAAATTTCTGTGACATAAAAGTACTTCCATCCCTGGAAGTGTTCAAGGCCAAGTTGTATGGGGCCCAGAGCAACCTGCTCTAGTAGGTGGCAACCCTTGCCCGTAGTGGGCAAGGTTGGAGCTAGAGATGATTTTAAAAGTCCCTTTCAACCCAAAGCATTCTATGATTCCACGATTCTGTGATTCTATGATGTGCTAATAGATGCTCCTTTGTCTGTATCATACAGTAGTGGTAAAGCTCCTCTGGCTCTGTGTGGGGTGAAATGACTGATGAAGTCCATCTAGGTAATGCATAATGGCTCTGGGACACACACCCTTACGGTAACTGCCTGCACTGGTTATACCAGATTTCAGGATGTATGTAAGACACAAATGTACCTCAACAGAGGTCTTTCAAAATAGGTACTGAAGTCAGGGAAGTAGTTTCTGAAAGTACTTTGCTGCAGGATGAATATAAATAGAGCAGTGCTCAAAACATCCATGCAGTGAAATTCTTTGGAAAGGATGAACTGCATATATAAAGTTCTATAAGACACTGAAACATGCCTATTTCAGCGTGCGTGTATATTTGCAATACATAACAAGTGCCAGGGCTTTTTTATTTTAAGACTTCAAAACATTTTATATAACATGTTTACATTGTCATTCCAGCAAAGTAATCATCAGAAAAGAACATCATGAGCTTTAGACATGAATCATATTCCAAATGCACTTATTTGATAAACCATACATGCATGTAAGTTTGACGGAGTTGCAGTTGTTTGCACTTTCCTCCTGGACCAATGAATGGGTATTCTGATATCCCTCTTTTTATCCCTTTGTGCTAATTATTACATTGTGTTGCAGTACTGAGGGGCAAGACACGCTGATACCGAGACCTTTACCAAGGAAGTGTAGTGCTATGGAAAAGAATTTCTTAAGGGCACCTCCAGCTTTTCTCAGAATGGGTGCTTAAAGGTGCACATCCTTTGTGGATACTGCTAACAGTGCTCCCAACATTTCCCTTGCAAGCCAGATCATGGCTAAAAAACTCCAGTTTTACTTCCATGTCTGATGGAAACCATGTATGCCATACACTTAAGCCAGCTGTTGCAAGACAACAATTAAATGGCTTGTGGCAATTTGCTTTTTTTCTGGAAGACTTTCATGCAACCCAAGGCACATCAATAGCACAAATTAATTCCATATATGCTAAGAGTATTCTTGAAAATTCAGGGGACAATTTCTGGAGACTCTGACACTGAAGTGTTTTTAGATGCCAAAAGATCAGTTCACAAGGGTGAGGGGAAGAAGATTAAGTCCTCCTAGACCTGAAATAACTGGAGTTCAGCTGTCAAAAAACAAGGTCCATATGTGTAAACCTTCTCTATAGTGGCAGTTCTGCTAATATTTGAGTGGGAATAAAAACCAATTAGAATTAAATTACACCTTGCATCTGGAAAAGGCTGAAAAAAAAATATGTTCCAGAGTCCTCTAAATGATATCCTGATTCGAAATATTATTTATAGCATGATAATGAGATAGACAGAAAAGAAGAAAAACCTAAAATGAAAATCAGCTATAATAAGTCATCGAACTCCTAATGCCTTCTGCTTGTCCCCCAGCTGGGGAATCTTCCTTCTAAAAGCTGCTGCATCAGGTCCTACACATGTCCAGCTATTTTTAGGCTTGCAACAGGCTGTTTACAGGGGATTTGAAGTCTGGCAATCCAGATACTCTAGACACAGTTGGAATGCTCGCGCCTCTCCACAGGTTACACTTGGAATTAAAAACTGCGATGTGGCTCTGTCATTCAAACCTCATAGTGTCTGGCATTGGGTATCAAAAAAATCGTGATGAAATAGAGCACTGTGGTTTTAATTTAAACTACTTAATGCCAAAAATATTCATGGACAACTTGTTGGCCAGTGGGCAAGGAAAAAGTTTTTGGTGAGCTTCCATTTAAAGACTATAGTTTTGATTCAGCCAGGAGTCACGATTTTTTAAAAAAATTTGACAGCATTTCTTCCTTTTCAAGTAGTATTTGAGTCATTCATATTCAATATTCACCAGGCACTACTTGAAAATTGGTATTCCATCCCTCCTCAAGCATGGATTTCAGCAAATTTCTCATTCTCCATTACATGTAATATTATATCCATCCACATGACCAGTGTATATGAACCGACAAGATCAGCATAACAAGACATTTTAAGTTCTGAGGTACTCTTCACCATTATATCTCTACAAGCTTTTCAAATGAAGTGTCTCCACTACTTTTGAAGTGCCTTTAAAATTAATTATAAATTATTTGTAATATTAAATACATACAACTTCAAATTGTTCAAAGCATTATATCATTATATTTTTTAAAATAATATACATTCTATGATTCTATGATCTATTGTAAATTTTTAGGAGTTATCAAAATAAATTATTTTTAAACCGTTTTTTGACTTTTCAACATTTCCATATTGGGGGAGTGCTAATCTTACATGGGCATCCTGTCAGTTCCAACTTGAATTTACTTGTGTCATGTAGCCCACATATGCCTTTAGCACTTGTAGGTGCAATTTGCTTCAGTAGTCATAGGAGTAAAGACTACATTACAGTGAAAGAATTTGGTGTTAGTTGTTCCTGTTGAATTTTCACCCAGAAACACAAAGCAGATGTGATGTTATTATTACCTGTCAAATACTCTGCCTTGAATTCTGTCATCACTGTTTGATATAAATTGTAAGCTGGAAACAAATGGAAGGTTAATGTTGATTTTAGAGAGACCTGAGAAACTTGTTTGTGTACTTGGTTCCAAAATGCTGAAATTTGAAGCCTGAAACCTTAAAGAGAGGTCAATGGGAATTTAGCATCTGAATGTCTTTGAGGATCTGGGCTTTGCTGCTGTAAAAGTGGAGCTTTTTATTCCAAAGGTAGGCCTGAGGCCACTGTACTGATTTACAGATAGCCCCTTAACAGCCTCTCTCTTAACATGGCCTGTGAGCCCTCACCAGCTCTGATCTTAAAGCCAATTATGCCCTGTGGATGTCAGAATACAGCTTTAGGGTCCAACAGCACTTATCACCGTTTGGAAGTGTTGGTATTTTTCCTCGGGTTTCTAAAATGCCACCTCTGTCAGAGGCAGTGGGTAAGATGGGAGCACATGTACTTTGCTTTGTTGTCCCTCCAACTTGAACTCTGTGTTGTGAAACACAATCAGTCTGGTCATGGTCTACACAGCTGAGCTTTCCTGAGAGGCAGGAGCATTCCTCTGAAGGCAACAAGCCTGTGGGATGATGTAAGGGGGTTTCTGACCCCCATGGGTAATACTGGCAAGCAAAATGAGGCCTGAGAAGTGCACTTACCTTTTCCAACTTTCCAGAAAGCCAAGAGGAAAAGTCTAGTGGAACAAAGTCCCTAGTCAAAGGACACAAGTAGTTTTAACATGCAAGCGCTTGTACAATATTGCTATCTCTTAGATACTCTTCTGCTGAGTATGAAGGACATCTGTGTCTACAGTGAATAAGGTAAAAGTAACATCTGGTAACTGAGCTGTTCCATCCTCACCCCGCATCTCTGACAGGGAGCTTGTTGCCTTGTGTAGCCTCATGCAATAACTTCAGCTTCTGCAGCTGTCCCTCTGTCATCCTCAGTCTGTGCCTCCTTCCCCAGGTACTGATAGCACTTAACACGTGCATGAGCTAACTACTCAAGTATTTTGTCAGCTTTTTGATCAGCCTTTGCACCTTGCCCAAAGTTCTCTGTTGTCCCAGCTACATTTTTAGCTTTGCCTGAACTAATGAGCAGCTCTGGTATGTTTACCTGAGCTTTATACCCTGACAGTTATCCTCTGTGTGTCCCTTCCTTGCTTTATTAATTCCTTTTTTAATGCACAGGGTCCCTGGCAGGCAGGCAGCTCAGATAGGTGCTAAGAAATGAGTTCTCTGTCCCCAACAGCCTTCTCTGTCCCCAGATGCTGGGACCATGGCTGCTGTAAGCACTTGCTCTGAAAAGACCAAACTGGGCTTTTTCTGGTTTGTGCTTTCAAAGGTGGACATCAGGATGAGGAAGACAGTTTCGACAGTCTCTCTTTGTAGATAAAGCAAAGCAGAAGCCTAGCTTTAAGTGCCCCTGAACCTGTTCAGGAGGAGTTGTGAACCTCATTAGACTAAAATTAGCCTATCTGTGCACTGCCTTTATATCCCTGTGCAGCAGTCCCATCACGGGGTACCATGCAGTCCTCACAGCTTTACCTGAAACAATCCCTGTTTCTCTTGACAGTCTCATCATGTGTGCTGAGAAGGAGCAATCACAGCTTTGACATGAAAGCATGTTCTTAACAATTAATCTTTTAAACAATTTCGGATGAGAGAAGGTACTATCTCACCATGAGAGGGTCTGTAGGATCTTACGTGCCTACAGACTAGAGAGTGTAGGGATGCTTGAAATACCTGTGAGATTCTCCACACTCTACTGGAAGTGCCAATGCACTTCACAGTGCTATTCTCCACAGCACCTGTTTCAAATAGTTCTGGGGAAAGGGTCTAGACTACTCCCATCAGAGAGAAGTGGGTTAAATTGTCACCTACAGAGAGAGAGGCTAAAGCTATCATACATGCACCTGTAGCTGCCTTCATGCTGGCTGCCATGTTTTCATATCCAGAGAAGAAGAGAAGCATCCAAGGAGTAAAGGGACTGAAGCAGTCTTGGTGATGCTTTCTTCCAGGCACAGTTGAGCCAGAATTATCCAACTGCTACAAGTATACCCTTAGAAATATTTGTGGATCAGCAAGAAACTTGCTGTGACTCCCAGCCTGTAGGCATAGAGCCTGTAGGAAATGCCGGGCTGCATAAAAAGGCAGTGATACTTTGCTCCTGGGAGAGAGCAGCAGAAGGGACCAAGTTTTTGTTTGACTCTACTGGAAGGCTCCTGAGAATTAACAGCACATGAGATCCATGGCATTTTTGGTGCCTGTTTTCTGTGCTCCTCGTTCTGCCTTGCACTGGAGTCAATGAATCCAACAGTGGTACCATAAATGTATCACTTCATTGTAATGGGGTGCAGGTACCCCCTAAAGATCCTTGAAAGTGCAGTCCAGTTCACCATAACAGCAAAGTAATAACCTTTATCCTCCAGATATCCAACTAAACTTGTTTCATCTCCATGATACGCCAAGAGCTTCTTGTCTTCTCAGAGTACTCTTTCAGCTGCTTTTTCTCAGCAGCAGCAGCACAGAGCAGGGGAAGAGGTGATTCTTGAAGTAAACACGCCTTTCAGGAGTTTGTAGATCAGAACCAATACTGTCAGTCTGAAACAAGGAAGTTGTGATTACAGATGTACTTGGAGGAAATGCTACAATTAAAAAGGATTCTACTCCACCTTTGAAAAAATCCATAGGCTTGGCTCTGAGAGGTCATAGGAGCAAGTTATTTCTAGTCTTGTGAGGCTTCTGCAAGGAGTGTGCTGTTGCCTCTGTGACACCTTGAGGACACAGAGGAATGGTAATTCTCACAATCGACAGGAGAAGGGCAGTACGGAACATGGTGGGTGAGATGGCTGCAAAGGGTAGAGAGCTTTTGCAGCTCTCTAGAAAGCTACCAGCTTCTTGAATTCATCTGGAGGAGTGAAGATTGGTCAGACATAGAATTCAGGTCTTATGTTAACTCAGAACATGACGTCACTTAGAACAGAATGCAGTTATGCTACCTTTGTTTCTTGCAAAATTTAGACCAGCAATGGGCAATATACTTCTGGGTGACATCAAGTCATTTTTGCTCTGACAAACGTCACACTGAAGTTGCTGACAAGCTGCTTCATTTGTCATGCTTTCCCTGATTCCCAGAGCCACATCAGAGCTCTTCAGGGTGACAGGTTCCTTTTTCTCCCTGAAAAACTCAGCCTCATCAACACATGTTTTGAGTGTGCTGATAAGCACTGCCCAGGCCCCACTAAAATAAACACTTCTTGCCTTTCTGAGTTATTGTAAGTCTATAGAGAGAAAGTCTGTCTGTTTTTAATGAGTACTATTAATATCTCCTTTTGTGAGAATAAGTCATCTAATACCCTGAAGCCAGAGGCAGTTAGGTTCTTGCTTGAGAGACTATATCATCCTATTATCATTTTCATCTGGCAAGCAAATGCAAAGAGCTAGAATGAAAACAGTGGATTAATTACACATTTTCAGTGCAATTCTTAATCTCATTAAAACTTTCTCAGACTGACTGAATTGTATGGCAACATTGGTTATTTGTTTCTCATTAATGGAGGTCAGACCCTTGAATCCCAGCATCCCTGGAAGGAGGCACTGCCTTGCTCAGGCTACCTGGACTTCTTTGCACAGGACACTGCTAGAGACAGAGATGCCCATTCTGCTGTGTCCATGCATCTGCTCTTTTCATGGTAGGTTCCTTCTCCCTGCTGATCTGAATTTGTGTTTGCCGGGTGACTGTCTCTCAATGCAAGTGACTCCCTGTATTCACCCCACAGCTTTTACAGTTTGAGTGCAAAGTCTTGTAAAATGACTATTTGGGAAAAGTGGTCAAAATGATGGCAGGAGTTTGGTGCTCTCAAGGAAGTTCCATTAGGAGTCAGGCAGCTCGTGCTCTGGCTGTAATAAACAAGTTTTGAAAGCAAAAGTAGGATCTGCATGCTTTCATGTAGCTTACAGTTTCATTTCCTTGCTTTTTAGCCTTGATTTGGATACATTGCATATGTAGCAGCCCTGTGAGCTTCACAAGCAAGATTACTGTGTGTAAATTCTAATCACTTTATTATTTCCTGGATAATAATATTAAATTCTTAAAATGTCATCTAGATGCCAAACACTTAAAATTCAAGATGTAATGCATTTAAGAAAGACTCTTATCTTGTGTTACAGAAATTGTGCTTTTTCTTTAAGGCAAACAGTTATCCCTGAAGTAATTTACAAGTAGATATTTTCAGTTGCCTTAATCAAGCTTTTTAATATACATGCAAATTGAAGCTTCGAAATGTTTGGATGCACAAAAGCAAGAAATAAGTGCACATACTGTCTTTCTTTCTAGATATTGTATAAGCCCACAGTGAATATTTTTATAAATATCAGCATAAATGCATGAAAAACATGCTTAAATATAGTTTGTAAGCTGAGTTAGAACTCAAAAACCTGATTCAAAGACAAGGTAAAAATGAAGACTAAAACCACCAAAGAACAGGGCACTGAACAATGGGTTTAAGCGTTTACCAAAAAAAAAGGACATTCTATAATTTCTTGTTTTGAATCTTTTTGTGGGTGGAATCCTGGCTCAGCTGCAGTCAATGGGAGTTTTGGCATTGACTTCAATAGGCCTGAGTTTCACCCTGTGTTTTTAGGATAATTCTTCAAGGGATTTATAAGATATAATTTTAAATCATAACAGAAAACACCCACTAAGGAAGCTACTAAATATTTTCTTGGGAAGAACAAATGATTTTAAGATGGGAGCAATTTGAAATACTCTTCCAACTAATTTTCATTTGCTCTTCTTGTTTAATACAAGCTTGAGTTCTATACAACAATGAGAAAAGCAAAAATCATATGACTGTGTATGCTTGAGGATTTTTCTTTCATGAGACTTCTAGAAAAGCTGCAGCAGCCAAATTTTTTAGTTTTATATTGATGAACTTTAATGAACTTGATACCCTTACCTATTAGATAAGAACCACATCTCATCACTAGTCAGGCAGATAATAAATGGTTGCAACCGCTGTAATAAAAACTGATATTAATCCAACCTGCCATGGGCTGTTTGTTATTGTGAAGCAACTCGTGTATGACAAGCTGACAGCACAATGTGGAAGAAATAGGAAAGGTATTCATGCGGATGGTTTGTGTTGGTGAGTGACATTCTGCTTTGGTTAACACCACCTGACACAAAGCAGGTAGCCGTGTGTTTTCAAACGCCTGCTTAAAGGTCTGTGGTAGACAAATAGGAGCCTTTATGTCGACTTCCGTGTGCTTTGAAGTCACTAATGAGTATGTTTTTGAATAACACAGAGTGTGAAATCTCAGCTGAAGCAGTAAATACATTAGCATTAGGGCGACTATTTTCCATTTTTCCTCTTTCCCTTTACTTCCTGTTTTTGTGGTTTTCTGATGCTGTGCCTTGTTGGTGATTACAGTATAAGATCTTTGAGACAAGAAGACTGTCTACTTATGTATACACATACATATGTGTGTCTGTGTACCTGTGTTTCTTTATGGGATATCTCATTTGTTCTGAGTCCTTCGCACACTCCTGAATTTCTCAAAGCTCAGATATGTAGCCCCCGTGACAGTGTGCCTTACTGTTCCTCAGTTATAAAAGTATGGGTTTTTTATTGATCAGCACCTGCATTTTGTTTTAATGCCAGTTACAATAAAATGTGAGTCCTATGTGCTAGCTCAGATCAAGATAATTTTCAAGGAAGTGTTTGCTTAAGGGCCGTGGAGTTGTACCAGGAGATTAATGCAGTGAAGAGTTCAGATCATCCTCTTCAACTGTTTAGTAATACCATCCTTCTGCAGCGCTTACCAGAGGGGTTTGTTCATTGAGGTCAACATTTTCAGCCTAAGAATTAAATTTAGATTCTTCGGTCTATATTTATGTGTCTAAATATAAATGGTTTCATTTTCAAAGGTGCATATTACTCCTGACTGGTGCTGACAGCATCTATTCCCATCTTCCCTGCTAGAATTATTAGCAGGCACCTTCGTGCCCTGCTGTGCCAAGCAGGGATTCCTGACATGCAAACACATGTAAATATCATGAGTGCCATCTGACAAATGTAAAAGGACCAGGAAGGTTGTATGGATGCACTTCAGGGGGAATGAGTAAGTAAGCACAGAAGCTGAGAAGATCACAGCAAAGACTGATTGCTAGATTTTTTTATAGCAATGAAGATCTGGTTAGACAACAAGTAAAAATGAGTCACTTGATCCAAACTAAATCTTGAATAATGGAGTGTGCAGTTACCAAAGCACCTTTTTAAGGAAATATGTGTTCATGTCAGAGGAGAGCTGCACAATGCAGTAGTTTTGTTGACATCAGCCTAGGAGAAACCTTAACACTGAAGGACAAAGCTGATTGTCCACACTGAGTTTTATTGATGCATTTGCAGAAGGACGGGTACAAAACATCTGACCTAATTGGAACTGCTCATCCTTTCCTTGTGCGGTGTGAGTTGGTGATAACCAGGAATCATCAGACAAAGTGTGCAAAAACACCAGCAAATGCAGGTCAAGCCCCTTCTGAATGAAGTATTATCACTGACTTTAAACAGAATAAACAACATTTATGCTGCTTATCTTGAGACAGCTCAAATATATACGTTCTTATATCTAATTCCCAGCACTGTCCAGGTTTGCTTTTCATGTACACAGTAGCTGAAAATAAACATTTAAAATAAAATACTGGTTCTCCACAGAAAGTTGGCCGGTTCAGGTAAAAACAATTTAGCTCCAAACTCTTGTACATACATTTTATTGTTCGGGTTCATGAATACCTTTGTTACCAGGCATCTTTGTACCATGATAAGTCTCCTCTTTCCTGCCACCACTCCCCAGTTTAAGTTGCTTTGTAAAGGTAGATTATAACACTCTTTGCCCCCCAATTCTCTATTATTAAAGAAACAGTGCACGTTCATACTTCAGATGAGAAGTTGTTACCTGAAAAATGCTAGAGGTCTTGTAGTCTTTGAGGGTATTTGGAACAAACCATTACTGTTTGCAGACTAATTGTTTGGTGAGAATAAGGCAAGCTACTTTAATGACAGCTTGTGAAATAACAATCTATGATATAGTACTTGGATGTAGCAACGACTGTGTTTCAAGCCAAGTAAAGAAACTGTCAGTATCTTGTGCGTGAGAAGCTTGTAGATACCCTGAGGTGACTTCATATAATTCTAAACCAGCAGGTAGCTTCTTGCATAGCTAATCATGGCATCAGTGCCTGGAGCAAGTGGAGGTGGTTGACAATGTACTTTAGTTTTAGATGAATTCAGCTCCTTTTGAATATCATTTTAATTCCCTGTTCCAGTTTCTAAAGTAGGCATTTACATGCTTTATTTTTGCAAAATACAGGAGGTAACCTTGGGGAGAAGAAAGCTTGTGTTAAAAAGCAAACAAATAAACCAAAACCAACCCAAAAAATCCCCCCCAAGCCCAAACCTGATTTTGATAACTTTTATTATTTTCTTGTCAAGTTGGGAAAATAGTAAAAAAGAATTAGTCTTTTTCTCTCTTCATGAAATATCTCTGACATATTTCTGAAAAAGCTCCATGTAAGTTAGTTTGAGCATATAGGTTATTCATAAACTCCTTAAACTGTACACACTTCAGACTCTGCTAGAAACTATGGTGTTTGCCTAGCTGTGTGGTACATTAATGTCTGCTACCTCATAGAATTACTGACATTTTTATAAAACAAGAGGAATACAAGTGGTTTCAAGATGACTGTACAAAAACTCTTCTTTAAAATGGATGGTCAGTCCTTAAAACAGCCGGTAAGAAATGTCAGATCCAGAGAGCTCTTTAATGGGATTAAAGATGGGTAAGGACTTAAATGGGTAAGCACTTAAATACTTACCTTTGAAAAATCCATTAATTCATACCTTTTAACACCTCTAAAATCAAGGGCTTGAGACTTTTGTTTCTCAGCAATACTCTTCTTATGCCAAATAACAACACAATGACACTTCATAGCAAAAATTAAGCGAAAACATTAGCTTATTTTCATCTCCGTGAGAAATATTTAAAAACACGTATCAAACTGGATCTTTCACTTTTATTCAGTGAATGCTGGAAAAAAACTTGACTATTTATTGTCCCTCTTCTGTTTTCTTCACTATACGTAGACTCTGTCTCAGTCTAAATTCTGAAATGGTGTACATGTGACACCACTTGTGTACTCATGTAAAAGCAGGTAGCTGGCTAAAAACTTCGGTTTCAGCACCTGAGCTGACATTGCTGGGCGAGTCAAATTCCTTGTTTGTACCCTGTTGCTTCACACCATAGTTGAGGAGAATAAAAATTATGAGAAGAACCATCTTATAATCATGTTAAAGCCACATGAAAATCAGTCTCAAAAATCAAGTCACGTAGACAAATAATTCACCAGCAGCCTTTCCTCATTGCACGGATGTCCCGAAGTCCCCACTATGCTCACAGAGATTTTCCAGAGCTCTAGTTTCTTTCTTTTCTATGTGACTGTCTCTAGCTTTGTATCTCCTGAGAGCTATTTTCTTCTCATCTGCCCATTCGGAGCAGAATGGACAATGCAAAGGTTATCTGCTTTTAAACTCTTTCTCTGCAGACAGAGACTCGAAAGGTGGCTCGTGACAAAGAGCAGCTCATCATTCAGGCTCATTATGCTCCCTTGTGTGTCTCTTGGGGGTCACTGGGGAAGTCAGGAGCTGGCTGAAACTTTCAGAAACTTTCCAGAAGCCTTCATGGGCTCTTTTCTCTCTGTGTCCTCAGGGATTTTGGATACAGTGCTGGTGGAGTAAGCTAGTGTTTGGAGGGAGAAACAGGAGGGAAGGGAACTTTCCATATAAATCTAGTTAAAACTTTGTGTGTGAAGAGCTTAAGAAGTCTAGTGTAGTATAAATACCCGCAGAGACTTTTTGCTTTCCTTCCCTCTGGAACAGTATTGTCTGGCTCGCTGGGTGTAGCAGCTGAAACCTTCTCTTCTGGGAACAGTATTAATGGTTAAAAACTTTTATAGTGTGAATGTAAATTTAGGTTGCTTGAAAATGGAAAGTAAACACAGGAGCTGGATGAGATATCTGTATTGGCTAGCCAAAAATGCTCAAGAAATAAACCATTTTTCATTTTTTAAAGCAGAAAAGAATTTTTTTTTTTTTTTTTTTTTTTTTTTTCCTTNTTTGCCTTTGGCATCATAAGGAAATACGAGTCTATCTTAAGAGACTCTGAGTCACTAATTACAATTCATTGTCCTTTTTTTGAGGAAATGTTGTGTTTATGTAAAAAAAAAGAAGACCCAAAAAATTTTGAAAAAATTCTTTTGTTCAAATACTTAATTTTTCAAAGGATGTTAAAGCAGAGAATACAGCCTTCTTCCTTCAATAATGTATCAAATTTCAGTTATTTTCTTTTCCTCTTTTCCTGCATTTTCTCCCACTGAAAACATGAAGAATGCAAGGGGAAAGGGACTGAAAAGACTAAATAGTGTTCTTGTAACAAGACCTTTCCTAGAATAAAGTTTCAAAGGATTCAAAAGTTGAGAAATATGTTTTCCAATCATTCAAAAAATCTCAGAGGATTTTTCCAGTGAACAAAGAGCATAAAAATCCACCCCCAAAACAACAGGGAGAGACAGAAACATTAAAAAGGAAAATTCCAAATAAAGAAAATCTCTTTTCCCATTAGCAACAAAACTTCATTTTAGAATTAAATTAAAACTGTTTAACTGGTTTTGAAAGCATAACATTTTAATCAGAGATCCTAAGAAATTGAGTCATTTGGCTCAGTTCATCACAGCCAGACATAACTGTGCAGCAGAATAGCCCGAGAAACAGTCAGGAAGTCACAGAGGACAGATCATCCGCAATAATCTGCAGGTCATGACTGAGGTCATTTAGCACAGAACAATCATGATTTTTTGTTGGTATTATGAGATCAACTCCCATAATATGATTTCTACTCGGGCATGAGCAAGCGCTTGTATGTTTGTAGGTGCCAAAATGAATGAATGTTTCAGACCTTGTGTTGCCAGAAATTTGGTGTGCCTATATGAACAAGTTGCGGTCTGTGCAAAGGTGATAATGCACAAATATTCCATGCATGGTAAACAAACAAGCAAACAACAATTAAGCAGGCAAAACAGAAAGACTTAGGATCACGTGTGATGTTATGTCATAAGGGTAAGAAAGGGTGGAGTATATTAACTGCATGCAGATATCTACGCATTACCTGTGGATCTTCACATCTGAGTTAATCAGCGTGGTTCTCCTTAACAGTCACCAGAGTGAAAAAGGTGCTTGTGGTGTGTGATGTGTGTCTATCACAACACAGACATAACGCCAGTTGAAACGTGTCCTGTGTGCTTATTCCTTTTATCAGTGATAACTAGCGTGACTAGATCAGATATGGATGTCTACATGGTACAAGGGAAAAATTAGGTGAGAAGACTCTTTTCCCAAATGGCTCACCAGACCCCTATGCAACTTCAAGAAATTTCTTAAAAAAGAGGGAACTGAGCGTGGCAAACAGTCAGAGGGACCAGGTCTGCCTGTGATCCTTCTTATTAATAGTAATATTAGTAATTAGTAATAGTAATAATGTTTATCTTTCCCTCAAAGGAAGGAAAAAACCCAGAACACTACAATGGTCACTGTTTTGATAATTCATGCATTGTTTGGGATAAACTCTAAGGACTCCATAGATCAGTGTTAATCTGAGCTGGACCTTAATTCCAGGGTTAACTGTGGCTATCAGTGGTTGGAAAGGTCATTCTCTTAAAATTTGTTTCTGGGCTTATTCCAGCATTCACATTAGAATGATTGCTGCCTGTTCAGTCTCTATTAGGATGTGCTTTTCTAGTGATAATGTAGCCAAGTAGCTTAATCCCCTCTTTAGCTTTTACCAACCGAAAACCACTGGCAATACTGTGCCTCTGATTCTGGCATATGAGATATAGGATGGGGCTAGTCAGAAACATTCAGGTTTGCTTAACACTACTACCACTGAAATTACAGTGAAATATCAATTTCTGGCTGTACTCTGACCTGTAGAATGTTAACCGGTTCTCTTTGTTTCTAGGTGTAACAATCACTATTGCTGTAGTGATACAGAACAGTGGCTGAGGCTGAGCTTCATCTGCAGCCTCATCCCCCACCACCTGTCTTCTCCTCTGCGCGTGTCACGGGTACACAGAGCACGTTAAAGCTTCTTCAACACCTTCTCTGGTACTCTCAGCTGTGACCAAGCTGTAGCCACAGAAAAGGCTTCAGGGCTGTTCAGTGTGGCTGACAAGGAACAGACATACATGAAAAATCATACATGAGCAGCAAAAGGTGGTGGGAAGCATGCAGGCTGTTACCTGCGTGTTACCAGATAATTCTGGTGTGCTGGAGGGACTCCTGCTAGGGAAGGATGTTCCTGCTTTGGAGCTACAGTCGGCTGGCTGTTAACACAGTGCCCAGCTATGGAGTGTTTCTAAGCCCTCATCTGAAGTAGAAGAAAGTTCAAACAGCAAGAAGTCTAGTGTGTTTTCTTAGCAAACAAATAATCACTCAAACAGAAAATCCAATCATCCCACAGAAATTTAATTAAAAAAGATAATTCAAAGATAGTTTAAAATTACTATGTTAGGTGATAGAGACAAGCCCACTGTGCTCAATAAATCAAGCATAGCTGAAACACTCAGTGGGTTTGGCTCCCTTGCCTCACATGAAGCAGTTCACAATTAAATGTGAGTTTTCTTCTTTAAACGATTTCCATTGTTTGATTTTCTTTTTTGTGGTTATTTGTTCCCTTGGAAGGTGTGCTAGTCATGTTCCTTTTGAACTAAAATTCAGCATAGCATATACTTTTTACTGGCATAAGTGCAATTGCTTCTCTTTGGCCCCCAGAAGCCCCAGACCTCCAGACTAGAGCTGTGTGTGGAGTGCTGCTGGCACCTTTTCACAAGCACAAAATGCATCGCCCCCATATTGAAGCAACTGTAATAGTTCATTTTTGGTTTCAAGATCCAGTTCAAAATAACTCCCCTGGCTTTACGAACTTTTCAGACGCTTGCTCGAACCTATTGTACCTTACACATCTTGGGCTGGATCCACTCCTGGCTACAGAAGAGGCTAAAAAACCGCCTGAAGCCTGCAGCTGACCACTCTCCCAGCTGTAGCAGCTGTGACCAGAGCAAGCTGTTCTCCAGTGATCTCTGCTGTGCAATTCCCCTTCGAGAGAGGCTACTCTCCAGCACACTTTTAAACAGCCGCAGGACTTCTAAGTGTGCAGATGATGACATGTTAGGAAGCCAAAAGCCTCTTTCCTGACACACAGCTATGATAGGTGCTGCATGAAGTAATTTTTCATGAGAAGGGATCCTCTTCACAGCATTTCTCAAAACTGTACTGTTTAGATGTTTGCTTTTCTATTTTAAGTCCCCTGTTTTTCCTAAAGTCATGTTCTTCTCTGGACCTCCAGGTAACTCATCAACAGCCAAGTGATGCCTGTTTTGTTCCCTTGGCTCCTACCACCTACAGTTCTCTGTTTCTATAACTCAGCAGTGCTGACTACTAAGATTTTATCACAAGTCTCATAATATTTTGTATTTTTTTATCTAAACCTCCACTGAAGTCAGCTAATTACAAGAAAATTCTATCTCATTTTTTTATGACGCTGATACATAATCCTTCCAAGTTGCAGAGAAACATTTGGTTCATGAAAGTTTAAACTGTCAAAAGCTGCATGAAAACCTCAAGATTTTTTCTTAATTTCGTGGAGTTTATGACTAACTTGGGAGCCTGGTTTATAATTTTTGAATGTTTCTACAGTCTCATCAACATTTTAGCCATTTTCATGGGATAACTGTGTGTTACCTCAGTTTATTTTGTCCTGAGCCCTTGAAATATGTATTGCTTTCAGGTCAAAGGCAGCATAGGTGATTAATTAACAATAATAAACTGTATATTCATATAATATAGTCATTCATCTACAGCCTGAGCAAAATGTAATTCCTTCAAGAATAAGTTACATGGTGTACATGTATATGGATGTAAAGGAGACTATATTAATAAGGAAATAAACACCCAAGCTGGGTGTATGCAGCAGTAGAAACCTGTGGGTAAACTGTGGAGATCATTCTGTCTAAGCGGCAGGAAAAATTATACCATAATATGTATTCTGAATGTGCAGTGTATGTAAGAGCAGAATCTTTTAAATGTATTTTACCAGAGGACACTGAAAAAGTTAGCAAAGATCTGAGAGGGCTTGTGATCGTTCTCTATAAATACATTAGACAGGTAAGTACAGGGAGGTTGAAAAGCTATTAAAAATAAAGGATAAGGCTGGCACAAGAACAAATGGTATAAAGTCACCATGAATAAATTGAAGCTGGAAATTAGAAGGAGGTTTGTAACCATTAGAGCAGTGAGGAAGTGTTGCCTGTTTTTACTGAGACTATGGTATGTAGCCTTGAAAATCACATGCCCTACTTACCATGAATCCAACCTTTCAGGGGTCAAGAAGAACCATAAAAATCTTCAAAAATCCCTACTCCCAAGTATAAAAGTGTCACAATTCTGGGGGCAAATATTTATTGAAGGACCTCTTTAACTATAAGCATTAATATGAAGTTCTTGCTTCTAGCCTTGCAGAGCTGTACATTTCTTAAAAAATACTTATTGAACACATTTTACATAAGGTGCCTTCAAAATTCACCCCTCCATATGGCTGAATGTCACCTATTCTGAATATCCCCTTTTCTCTGCCATCACTGTGAGGGGAAATTTCAGTTCCAAGGAAAAGAAGGAAATGTTTTTCACTTGTTTTAAAATGGATACTGCTGTACTGATAGATCAGTGAAATTCAAAAGTCAGAGAGATAGTTTATGTTTTAAGAGAGCAAATCTGTCCATGTGTGAAGTCTGTAGGTATGCTGTGCTAAATTATGGTTAAAAAAAATAAATTGGAAATTTCTCAATACAAACAAATTATAGTTATTATATTAGAGGCATTGCCTGATCCCATTTTTGGGGTCCCACTACAGGAAAATAATATGGAATTGTGATTAGAGTAATGAAATAATAACTTTGAGGTGATAGTTACCAACTTTGAAGTATATTCTATGGAAAAATAAAAACCCACCTCAGTTTGCTAGACTTGTGAATTCAAGTTCTACATGTGTAAGATCCCCCAAATTGACTGAATTTTGCAGCTTATCACTTTAAAAGAGTATTTATATGTATTGTGTCAAATAACTGTATAGAATTAGACAGCACTTATCTGAGAATAAATAAATCCAAATGTTCTTTCTTGCTATGCTTGCACCTGGTTTCATCCCTTACCTAAGTTAATTCTTCTGCCTATTCCAAGGCCACCATTTGCACTGACTGAATCTGCACTTCTGTGTTAGAAATCTGCTTTAGTTCCACCTTAAATTTAACTTGCTTTTGTCTTGATTGTCTTAATTTTTGCAGCCACATAACAGTGGTGGCTGCTGCACCTGACTGTGCCTAATTACCTCTGGAAAGCAATGCAAGTAACTCTGGCTTTACTCTGAAACTGTTCCTTGTTTCCTTGCTGGCTCCTTTGTTCATGGCATATTCATTTGCTAGTTCTGAAAATTCATGTTCAGACTCAGCTACACATCTAACCCACTTTGTTTTTATTTATCAGCCACCTAGCAACATTTTCTTCTGACAGGATCCATAGTGACTACGTGCCATTCAAAAAGCAATACATTGTGTAAGTGTTTGTAGCCGTGCCACCACTTCTCTTTTGTTCCGAAATTATTCATCTCACAGTACTCACTGTGAAAAAGAGACACAGGATTTTTAATCTTTTCAGAGAAGCCACATACATTTTTCTAGAAAAAACCTTTCAAATTCTTACATTATAAACCCAGCCATAAATCTTAGCAAAGGTAAGAGGAATAGTGAAACCTGACTTTACAGAGTAATTTGGTTACATGAGACTTTTAGACTTCAGCTCTGCCTGGATTATAAGGGAGAGTTTAAATATGTGACTGAAATGTGCCTTGAAGGCTGAACCCCCCACAACACAGAAGGTAAATTAGAAAAAAATAGTCTAAAATATGTTTCATCTCTAAATATCTTTGATATTTGGGCCAAGTTCATAATTATTAGCAGGTATGAAAGAAGAGTTTTGAGCATTTATGGCACCAAGACATCCTAGTCCAGATGTAAATATTTTGTTTACACCTAACTTCAAACATTATAATACAGACATCTGCATTGCTCTATACTCCCTTTATTGTCAGGGTAAAGAAACAAACACTTACAGGCAGCTTCTTCATCTAACCTTTCACGTATACACCAGTGTGAGATGAAGAACGTCCTGTCCATTTCTTATTCTACTATATTGAGCATGAGAAACCTTTTAATGGCTGGATCACATCTGACGTTGGGTAAAAGCATCCTTCCTACCATTATGGGGCTGTTATTCCTGCTGTAACAGTGGCACTTAGGTTGTAGTACTTTAGAATCTGAATCTTTTGTTTTTCACATAGAATTTCGTGTTTCATTGGCTATTTTGTATCTAACAGAGATGAGACACGAATACATATTTTGACACAGTATCTGAATTACAAAGCAACATTAGAGTCTCTAACCAGGGACATTAAACATACACGTTTTTACAGGGAAAAAAATCGAGACAATAAGGAAACACATTTAGTTTCGAACTAACCCTTTATATTTTTCCTCCATTTAGTTTCAAGGTTTGTGACCTAAATCTTGGTAACAAGATGGCTGGGAACTGTTCAGACACAGCGATCCACACATCAGCCACAGATCTTCTGGACAAGGAGGGAGATGATGAGACCTCCCTCAAAACCAGATAGGTTTGGGAAAAAATGGAGATGTTTTTGGGGGAAAGGAAAAAAGTGGAGGGGAAAGCAAGTTGTTTAACTCTTTAGGGACCAGTGTGTTTCAGTTGAGGCTTCTCCACGGCTGCTAACAGTGGAGTGTGGCGTGCTGAGCTCTTGGCTTTGTGTCCCCTTCAGCCTGGCAGCTGTATAGTGTCTCGTGTCAGGTGTCTTCAGAACTTGCTGGGCAGAGGAGGAGGCTGGAACAAGGCAGGGGATCCTCCCAGACTGGGGCTTTGTGTCTGTCAAGCACCAGGGGCTATAGCTACTCTACTAAACTGTTTAACTCTCCAGGGTGGTCCTGGGTCCTGAATCTTCATTTAAATAAAGCCTGGCCACTGCTCTGGGATAATTTGCTCCAGAAACAGTATAACTACATTAAATGGCACTGGGCTGCCTCCACCATCATCTGTGTCCTTCAACACCACCCACCCCCTGTCAGGCCACACGAAGGAGCACCAACATACACTCTCTGTGCAGGAATGGTCCTCTGGTAGGCTACAATGCAGCCTTACCCTTGTGCAGATGTAAAAAAGCACACAGAAATGAAGACTTGATTGTTAGAGCCATACAGTCAGCTTGGAAGAGAGATGGAGCCATGTGTTTCATAGCATGGGCTCTGGCTGCTCCATTTATGACAAGTACTCTGCTTTTTCCAGGTTCAGGGATTGCCAGTATCCAGTTCTGCTGTTCTAGAATGTTGTATTCACACTGTCACACTGGTCTGACTTTATTGTACCATTTTTCAGAGATAATGCTGGCCTCAGAACTGGCTTTGAGTTCTCTGCATCATCTTTTATATTCTCGTTGTAAACATGACCTTAGTCATGATCAGCTTCATGCTCTATAAATATTTCATTGATTCAGACAGGGGTTGCACTACTACTCCTCCTCCATGTAAATAAAACCAACAAAGTACAGCCCAAATTAAATAAGCATGTACAAAACTCCAGTGCCCCAACCTTGGCCACATAGTTGTGTTAATACTCAGCCAAACTGAAAGCTGTTTACAATTGCATTGCAAGATGTCATGGCGATTTCTCTGAAACCTTTTACAGACTGTCCTTCCCTTGTACCTTTATGCACTGCACTAATGCTCTGTCTAGGCCTGGAATCTAGACATTATTTCAGTATAAAGCAGTAGCAGCACAATAATGATGTATGAAACATTGCTGTCAAGAACAGCTGAGGGACCTGGGTTTTGCACGATGCTGAAAGACTTCGAATTGCATCAACATGAATGAAAAACACTGTATCATTTTCAAAACCATAATTTTAGGATATCTTATATACATGTTTAACAACTGTTTTATTTACATATCGTTTTAACAAAGTCAGTGATACAACTTACCTCAGTAAGCACTTTGAAACTGGATATTAGAACTAGAAGACATTGTGTCATTGGCATTATTTTAAATTGAAAACTGGCTTTTGACCGCAATAACAATTTTTAGACTGTTTGGTCTGATATTTCTATTCTTTATTTTTTCCTTTGTTTAACAGGAAATCTGCAAATGAAAGCTGTTCCCTAGTGATCTTTGGGGACTTTCAAAAGAAAACAAATTGCTGTTTTCTCTTGAAATACATTTTTGACAACACTTTTCATCTTTATGGTTACTTGAAGACACAAATTAAATGAAAAATGTATTACTTCACAAATGAGAAATGTTTTAAACATATTAAACCTAAATTATCAGAAGTCAGAATTTTCCAGCTAGATTTGCAGGCTTGGAACGAACCACAGTTTGGAACAAACCTGGTTCCTCTATGGTACACGTTTATTGTTGTAGACACCTTCCATATGTCCATTCCCAACAATTACGTGTGAGCATTTCCTGTGTAAATGCTCACATGAAAATATAGGCCTAGATTTATCCTACCTAAATTTAAGCCTTTAGACAATGAGGGAATTGAGAACACTGGCTCCCCATAAGTCTCTGGCAATGGAAAGAGAAGTTCTTCTAGAGGGCAATTCAGGTTTTAGGTGGGGGTGTAGTGGGTGCCTCCCTCTCAGCCCTTCTCTGGGGGCTATGTGAGTGCACCTTGGTGCATCTCCTTTCCTACCTGGAGAATCTCAGTTAAGTGTTTAAATTTAGCAGAGCTGGCCTGTGTTATGGCTCTGTGAAGCCGTGAGACAGGGCAGAGGGTAGGAACTTCTCCAGTGGTCAGACCAAAGTCCTTACCTTTCCTCCGCCAGTGGCTGCAAGGACCTCTCCTGCCTTCCTCATGGAGGCAGGAGGTGTTTCCCGAGCCAGTGGTGGTAGCTTTGTGTTTAATAGCCTTCGGAGTGTTTGTGTGTCATGTGTTCAATCAATCTTGTGTGAACACATTTAAGATCCCACATCTGCAGCATCTTGTTGGAAAGACTTCCACAGCTTAACTGTATAGAACAGAAAGAAGCAGACTCTTGACCTGGTAGAACACATGGAAGATGAAAGCTGGGAGAGTGTAGTGGTTGCTCAGAGTGCACTGATGCAAAGAACCAACCCTTCAGACCGTGTACCTCTCTATAAACATGTAATACTGAAAAGTTATATACTCTTTTCTTTCCTGTTCTGATTCTTGGCAACAAATTGATTCTTAAATCATTACAAAGTACATGCAATATAAAATCTCATGAAGTATCCTATCTGTTTATTTGTGTACCTGTAAACTAGCTTAATGCCAGTATGCCAAGTTTGGGCTGGGGACGGGGAGAAATGATTCAAGGTCCTTATTCAGACCTTTTCATATCATGCTACTCTTGGATACAGGTTGTGGTTGCCTTCTGTATTGTTCTCAAATATTCTTTATGGACTGTGCAGCTCAGGAGGATCACAGTTTGTTCTCACTGTACTGGACGCATTATGCCCCTTATCTACTGGAACTTCATTCTTTGCAGAGAAATGTATTTTTCTACTGTATCCATGGGAACTACCTTCAGCAAGGGTGGATGTCCAAACATAGAGTTCAGTTCTGCCCCCATTTCCTCCCCCCTCCTTGGAGTGTATTCTGATCTAAATAATTCCTGTCTCTACAGGTGTTGAGGCAGGCAGCTCTCACATTAAAAAGAGAGAGAGAGAGAAGTAAAAAAAGAAAACAAAATTATGACAAACAAGTTTACCTAGTAGCCATTTCAAAAACCACGTTCTACCTCCATCTATCTATAAAAGGAAATATGTGTTTTATTCATTCTCTAATCACAAGGCTTCAATGAATGTACTGTAAGAGCGCATTCAGAGTTATTCATCATTGCTAAGTCCTAAGATTTAGGATATGTGTATGCTTGGATATCTTAGCCATAGAAACCTCAGAAACTGCTGTTAAAGTGCAGAAATCCTTTCTTTAGTATGCACAGGCATAACGTCCATAATCCTTTATCTCTGGCAAAGCTGCTGGGCTTTTGCCAAGGGCATGTTTGGTGGTGTTTGGAATCTGAGGCTGCTGCATGACATTGCTGCTGAAGGTGCGCAGATACCATGGCGATGGGAGCGATAGAGGTGCCTGGATGGAGAGATGGATGGATGTTTTCTTTACCCACTTGCCAGCATTTTGATTCAACCAGTCCAACCTGATTTTCCAGATTATTTAAGTGAGGAGGTTCAAATACATCTGTTTGAGAAATCCTGGCAAGCAATCAAGCCCCATGCAATTCACCCCCACTGCCATCTCAAAATTAAAGGTAAATAGAGCAGCTCTCATTTAAATTTGAAGCATCTGATGCAGACTTGATTTCTTCTCTTTTTTCTTTTTCTTTTTTTCTTTTTTTTTTTTTCAGTTGGTGGAGAATAAAAACAACAGTTGAAGGAACTGCAGTCAGTAAAAAGGTTTCTCTGGCAAGGAGGCCAAACTAAATAATGACACCCAAAGCAAAAACATGCTTCACTGAAACTAAACTTTAGTCAATTCACTCTTTGAAACAAAGGATTTTTTGTAATTTCAAAAGTGAACATTGTACTTTTCCCTGGCAGCCATTTGTATGTTTTTCAATGATCTGATTATGTATAAATCCCAATTTAGCATGCCTTTCAGCACCTAAATCCTACGAGTGATTTGAAAACATTAATGAAGTTTTCTACAGACTACAGCTGCGCTTCTCTTTCTCCCAAACTTTTTTGAAATGCAAGCTTTAGTGACAGTGTTTTGATGTGCCTCATTTGTTGATGTGTATTTTCTTTCCTTTTTTCTAATTACTTTGTAAATATTTATGAAAGATACAAGATCTGTTTCACATTCACACAGCAAGTCAATGCTTTTCCCTTCATTCCTGTCCTCTGTAATTGCTGTGCTTTCATGTGTGCTCGCAGACTTTTGATGAAACCTGTACTCCTTACACTTGAAGCCGTCATCAACGCAGTCTGAAACTTAGCATAAGATGGGTTCAAAGGTTGCTCACTCGGGGGATGAAGTCTCCTACTGTGGGACTGAATAATCAAGCAGTTTGCAAGATTGGCTAGATTTCGCTTCTGGCTTTGCTCTGGCTTTGTCTCCCTGGTTTTACAATTTGTAAAACATCTCTAGTCCCTGTTTGCAGGATAGTACATCTCCTTTACACTAGCCTGAAGGGGTACTGTAAATCTATCCCTCTCAGAATGATTTAAAATGCTGCAGGTGAAACTGTCTCCCCTCTGCCTTCTCACAGGCTCTCTGAAGGGGCTCCATGTCTGAGCACAGAGAGGTAAAGGCATGAACCTTTGGTGGCTCTGGTGGTTGCACTGTACAGCTTGGGATAGATCCCTTTTCCCTGCATCAAGTGCTTCCTACTGTTAGTGAGGCTTTTCGTGCCAAGGGGGCAGCGGAGATCATACCAACACTCCTAGTATTCCAAAGGACTCTAAAATTACTTGTATATATCTGAAAAACTGTTTAAAAAGAAATACATGTAGCATCAACAAGAAGAAGATACTCAATTCTTAGCAGCTTTCCTATAGAACAGTCGTAATCTGGAAATTGTTGTGGATTCACTTTTTCTTCTTTTAAAAATACGTTTTTTCTTTACTACTATTTCCAAATTTATTAGCAACAGAAAAACACATTTGGAAAATAATTCCTAAAAGCCTGTGGGTAGGAAAAAAACTGTTAAAACCAAATCTTTTCCAAGCTAAGGTTTCCCTTGACTTAATCGTTATTTTCAACTGAAAGTCTGAATTGTTGAAAATTCCTACTCAGTTCTATCCCTACTTACCCTGTACTTTTCCTGTAGGAGGAAAACCAAAACCCAAGTTACTGTGAATCATTTTCCTAAAAGTTATGTTTTCCTTTACTGAACTGAGAAATCATTTGTAATACCTTGAGTCCTCTTATTTCTTCAAAATAATCCCCTACCTTATACACATGAAGT
The DNA here is from genome assembly GCA_013397175.1 of Platysteira castanea. Classification (NCBI taxonomy): domain Eukaryota; kingdom Metazoa; phylum Chordata; class Aves; order Passeriformes; genus Platysteira; species Platysteira castanea. The sequence goes on from VYXC01008786.1 coordinate 561,219, forward strand.
AGTGTAACCACATTCCAACACAGTCATATTTATTAAAAGTTCAATGTTCCATGTATTTTAAGCAGAAGATGTTTTGGTTTAAGAAATAGTGGAAAATGTTAAAATAAATATTGTTCCAATCATTGCCCAACCAGTGCACTTAATTAATTTTACAACCAGGTGGTGAAAATGAACTTCCTATTAATTTTAGGGCAGTTCGGTCCTGCTGAACGAGGGCATGGTGTGATCAATACCATGAGTTCAACTGCACAGGGCTAATGCATCTCCAGGTGAAGATGGTGACAGAGATTTTGCCTCACTCTTGAAACTTACCACCTTGTATAAAATGCTCCTTCATTTCTGAACCCAGATACCTGGGGGAAATATATATATATATATATCTGTGTTTTTCAGTACCACAGATAAGTTGTCCCACTGTCTTTGCTCTGAGCAGTAAATTCTTATGCCACTTTTCACTGTCAATCTCTTTCTGACACCTTGGCATCCTAAGCAGTTTGCTAATGCTTGTTTTAGTGTCTCTTCCAGACATGAGCCTTCATTCCTCAATCTCAGATAAAAAAGTGTAAGCTTGGGCAAATTCCAGACTGAAGGTGTTAATGGATTGCTGGATTCAAAAACATTAACTTGATGGACTTATTTCAGAATAACACCGGCATAACTGAGATTCAAATTAGATCTCAGTAGTATTAATAAATATTTAGTTAAATACTCAAAATATCAAATTCATATGCAGATCTACGTATACAGCTCTACAAACTTATAAATAAATAAGTTGTACTGTTGGTGTCCTATTTCTGATGGATTTTTCCTCAGGGTTACTCTTTTGATGAGGGTAAATATTTTTATTATTCTTCATTTGTGGAGTAATGAGTTTTAAAAACACTGTCCAGAGGCACATGCAAATGCATGTGACTTTAAAGGATATTGAATTCATTCCACCTTGTTTATTCTGGAGCTGGAAGGGGGAGCGAGCACATATCACCCATCACCCAAGGAGCAAGAAGCAGGCAGGGCTTGGTGTTATGTGCTGTCCACGTTTAATGCGAGGGACGAGAGAGTGCCGTGCTTCTTTAAGGACATTCTTGCAACACTCCTGCATTGTCTATGCCCATCAGTGACTCAAGGGTAGAGCACTCTGACTGAATAGATTTGATTAAACCTTTCTGGGAGTAGATCTATCACAATCCTGCTTCTTCATGTTGCATGATAACATCCGGCCCCAGGCAGACTTTTGATTAAAAGTTCCCCTGAAGATTTGTGGAGAAATTCTGTTTATTCCCACAACTCTGAGAGCACTGAGGTTATGTGCCCACATTTTGAAGTGCAAATTACATAAACTGCAAATTGGCAAACATGTTTCTGGAGCTGGGAAACCAACTGGGGAGGCCTATAGTTGTTTTCCATTGGAGTACAATCAGGGGGAAAAAAAGCCCATTTAAAAAAGATTTCTTTAATTTTTTTAAGTTAGCCCACACAATCTTTAAAACTGGGAATAATGAGAAAAGAGAGGGACAGAGCTTGGGGTGCAGGATGGGAACTGGAAAAACTTTAGAGAATCATTTTTCAAAGGAGAACCACACACAGAGGTCACAAACAGATTCTTGAAATATGATTTTTTTTTTCTATTCAGCTCTTGCTAGATTCCTGCCTTCATTTTTACCTTTGTTAGATAGACATCAAATGAGTAAACATATTTTTCTTGACTTTGGAAAGTTTTTTGCTTACTTTTAGCAGAATTTGGAAAGGTATTTACCAAGTCATTTTCGAACTGCACACCAGCAATGATTATCTAATACACTTCCCACTGTTACAAGTACAAGCCACTTTGGCCTACTCATAATGCAAAACCAACTTGATTGTACAAGTTCGAACTCCTTTTCAATATTTTTTTTCCAGCTAGACCTTAGGTAAGGGATAAGGAGAATTTACCCATGAAAAATTAAAGAAGTATTTGTTAGTTCACACGTGGTTAAGAAGCAGAGACAGAGACTGAAATATTTCATTGATGGTTTGACAGCTAACACTGCAGGGGATGACTCAAGGCTTTGTGTTCACTCTTCACTCAGACCGAACAATGATGATTTTTATCGAACTGAGAAGTGAGTAGAAACTGCTGACTGGATCTCTTTGTTGCCAGTGTCAGTTTAAATTCCAGATTTCTCTGAATCCCATAAGCCATGGAAAATACTTGAAATTATATGAAAACATTTCAGTTGTCATGGTATGATTTTCTGTGATGCTAATCCTCCCAATCCTGCATGGGCAGCGCACTGAAGGGCCGCTACAGACCAAGGTCCTGATGTGAGGCAGTTTACAGATGAGGTGGGATACTGAGAGTTCCTCCTCTGCCCTCAGCCTCTGTGAGTTTGATGATCTGGGCAAGTACGGTGAGATGATTGACAGTATCCCCATAAACACTGATTTGCTACTGAACACAACAGTCACAAAGCTCTGGGTGAGTTTCAGACATTCTGCTTCTGATATCAAACCATCTGGAAATACCTCTGGGTCGAAACACTTGTGGTGTGCGATAGCAGCACCAAGCAGCGGCTCAGTACAGAAAGAGAAAGGACAGAGGTTTCCATCCCTGACATTAGTGAATACAGGCAGGCAGCATGTGATTAAGCAACTTTTAATTTTTCCTGCTGTTTACAAAATCTTGGCATTCAGAATATCTCCCTGTGCTGTGCTCAGGGAACTGAGCAGCTGACACTGCTCTTGTTGTAGGTTGCTTGATTCACTGGGCCCCATGGATCAAGGATTACTTTTTTATCAGTTGCACAAGTAAAAGAGATTAAGAGATAAAGAGATAAAGGAAGCACAGTTCTTCCCCCATGTTCCTGGGTAATTTGCCTATCCCCAAAGGACTCGTTTACAATGAAAGAGATCAATAATAGTATACCAGTATAAGCAGGATTCCTTTCAAGAGTCTTTATCCACGCAATTATAGAACAGTCTCTTCCAGGTGACATATATACTTCACCTTTGATCTCAAAACAGCATGTTTAGCTATAACAGTCATGTTCACTATCTGTAGCATTTTGAATGTGTGATTCTTATCTATATGTAAATGAGTCCAAGACAGGCATGTGATTATTCCCATTGAAATATTTTCCAGTCTCAGAAAAAAAAAAGCAAAAATGTGTCAGATCCATTTCTAGTTAAATAATAGACTAAAAAATCTGAAACAAATGGACCATTTCTAATGACTCAAGCACTGAACTATGGAACAAAACACAGAACCACTTCAGCACAAGTCTATAAGTAAGCTGCAAAATACAAACATTTATGCAATACAGACCATGCTCTTGTGTTGAAAACAAAGGAATATAGATAACTTGTCTGACGTGCAAATAAACTGAAGTTGGCTGAACCTTGCTGTAATGGAGTTACTGAAATCATCAACAAACTTATGTATCCAGATGAAGCTGCTTTACTTTTCGGAAGGAGTCTGACAAGAATTCTTACAAATTTGCAAACAGCATTCAAAGTATGCAAATACATGAGTTAGACCAAAAAAAAAAAAAATCCGGTAAATTAACTACTAAGATTAGATATTCTACAAAAACTTTTCCTTCGCTAACCACCTCATCTCTTCAGTTAGACAAAGGAATCATCTTGTGCTGTGTTGCTACAGTATTTTTCATTTACAATCGAATCAGTATTGGACTACATGTCAGGAGACATATTGTTTGTTATATATTCTCACTCTCACTGGTTTTATAGGACTCTGGGATCATAGCACTGGAGGACCCCTGCAGCCCAAGCTACTGCTCAAAGCAGAGGCAGCTCTGGTTGCTCAGGCCCATGGTCAGCTGGGTCTCGAGCACTTCCAAGGACTGACACTGAAAAAAATCTTTGGACAGCTTGCACTCTGTCTGACTCTCCTCACAGGGGAAAAGGTTTTCATTCAATAGCTCATGGGAAGATGTGTATAAATAAGCTGTTGTTGTCAGTGTTGTTGTTATTATTTGTTATTTCTCAATAAATATTTCATGAACCATCTGCCAGTGACAGTAGAATGAGTAATGCTGGGCTACAGCGTAAGGGCAGAGTTTCTCAAAAAGGTTTCTTCACTGCCTTTTTATGCCAAACTTGCCACTTTTTCCAAAGAATTCTAAAAACATTCTAAAATTTACAGTTAATGCAGAAATATATACAGCCAAAATACTAACTAAAACAGTCAAAAAGACTCAGGTGGGGGAATTAAGTACCTTCCTGTGCTAGAGTTGTTCAGATGACCAGCTGGAGGCAGCATGTAAAAGCATGTTGTCCAAATATAAAATAATTTTTCAAAATTAGGCTAATTATCTGTACTAGTAGCTAAGGAGTGAATGGGAAGGCTTGATAGGTATTTTGATAAAGAACCTGAAGCACAAATCCTTGTTGGTGTAAATGCATCCTTGACTAAAATTGGCGGAGACTAATGGAATGCTATTTTTAGAACTTCTCAAAAATCTAAATACTAGTGTGTAGGGCAATAATAAGACAGGAAAAGTCAGCTAAGGCCATAGACCAAGCTTGAGCATTAATGGCTCACAGTTTAATTGCTACTGGTCTCTGCTTGGGCTGCTCCAGTTGCTCTTGCCCAGAGGAAACGAGCTGTAGAGGCAACCAGCCCAGAGCAGAGGGAACGCGAGGCAATTAGCACCACTTGACCTGGGACCAGGTCCCAGATCTCTTCTATTTGTTGGTGAAGACCACGTAGCCAGGCCCCGTGGGGCTCCATGAGAAAGCTGCTCAAGGGAATGCAGTCCGGCCTGTTCTGTGCTCCTCTACCAGGGATGGTATGGCCTGAATTCCTCTCCCAAACACCTTTAGCTGAAGCATGCAAGCCAGAAACTTCATTGCTCCAGGCCCGCAGGGAGTCAGCAAAGAAAGTAAGACACCTCTGGAAGGTGATTCAGCATTCTGAGAAGTGTCTGGTTCTCTCTATTGACTGTTTAGGTCACATATACCTCTAGTGCATCTGTCTCAGATACTTTTAAAATTACTTCGGGGTTAATTTGGGCTGCAATTAGTCAAAGAACATTGTGCAGAAAATCTCATTATAGCTTCTGCTAGAAGTAGGCATAGCTGTTTGAAGGGCTCTGGGCATCTGGGTACTAAGTGTGTATGTTGCTCTGAATAAATTCAATCTATCAGACCTGCCAGAGTGACAGTGCATGGTGTGCATCCAGACATACTTCAGGGTGCAGTGCTGACCCAGCATTTCTGGTCTGCACTGAATGACCACTGAGTGAAACTGTGCTGAATGGTTATGCACAAAGCAGTGCATGTTTTCCTGGTACATGAGGGAAATGGATGAGGCACTCATTTCCTTATGCTACACCCAGATTCAATAGTTTAGCTAATTATGTGGTGTGTGTCTTCCCAGAAACTCTTAGTTCATATGACAGCACTATCAAGACGGGTTTTGAGCTCCCAAATGAGCAGCTGAACAGAAATGCCAGACCATTTATCCCACTCATGTTTGACCAGTCAAGGAAGCTTATCTTTCTCAGACTGATGATTACGAGGTTATTTCACAGTATTTTTTTGCCTAGTTTTTTATTGTGGTTACCTCTTAGACTGCACATATTGAATAAGTTGTGGACTGAAATACGAAAACAGTGGTTTAAAGTGCATTGGATCATCCAGACCAAGTCTCTCTGCACAGCACAATGACCACTAAGCTATCCAGTTGTGCTGCACAGCCTCCATTGGAGAATCTTTTGACATCTCCACATGAGTCCACCCAAAAGCCATCATTCACTTAGTCTATCCACTCTTTCTCTGTTCAGTCAAATCCTGGGAAAGCAGGTGCATCTTTGAGTTAATCCTGAAAGTCGTAAATCTTAGCTGTCAAAACCATGAAACCTAAAAGTGGCTTGTGAAGTCCGAGATGATAGTCCATTCATCTCGCGAATTGCTGGGGACACCGCTGTCATAAACGTGGCCAACAGTTAGTATTCATTCTCTTGTGCAAGAAGCCATAAACTGAAGTGGAAGAATAAAGGTCTGTTATGCATGTTGTAAAAACTGGAGTGATGAAGGAAACCTGCTGTGACCACTTGAACCCCTAGGCCAAATGTGCCTGGAAATGGCAGATATTTCATTGTCATTGGTTTCACGTTATTCAGGGTGGTAGATGCATTGGAGGAATTCCTGTTCCCTGTGGCTATTCCTCATACTGAGGTCAGGACAGATAAAGAAATTCTGTTCCTTGGGAGATATCTTTCTAGTTTTCTTCATGTATTCATCACTTCTACCAAGTACTTTACAGCATTTTTGCCACTATTGCTCAAGGTTTGCTGCAGGTAGGGTAAAACATTCTCTCTTCAGGGAATTCCCTCAGATAATCTCTTACAGGGTGTGCCTATACAGTCTTTTTCAGTCAGAGTGCTCTGCCCAGTCCTCAAGAAGTCAAAACCCATGTGCATCCCATTAGCACAATGCAAAGCCCAGGCTGACTGGTTTTGTTACTGAGGCTCTCAGTGCGTTCAGAAGGCTTCCAGCTGTCTGAAAATTGGACATCTGAATATGACCTATTCAAGCAAGGCTTCTTTTATAGTTAGTGTAGGAGAAAATAAACACCACTGGAGGCAAACTGTATGACCTATCTTGGATGCCTATCTTATGATGAGATGAATCACCTTCTGGAGGTGTCTCTTTCTCTGCATCTACTGTACACAGAAAGGGCAATGTGTCTTAAATTCTCATTAAAAAAAAAAAAGAGATCTTTAGATAACCATTTGTCTCAGAACTTGAACTTCAATGAAACATCAAATATGCAACTTGTCATGTGAGACAGAAATGCTGTGATCCTAATAGTAGGTCTCAACCTTGATTTTAAAGTCTTCCAAGAAACTTCTTTAAATTTGCTTACAGCAAGGTGTCTATCTCCATGCAATCACCCTGAAAACCAGACTCATCTTCTGTCCATTTCTCAGGCATGCAGTAGTAGCCTGAGGCTTGAGCAAACCATGACCTCCCCGATCTGCCAGGGCAAGTATGCCTCCCCATGCCTAGCGTGGTGACTTCTCTCTCCTCTCACCCAGGTTCCTCCACATTAGGAATTCAGGCAGGGCCAGTTCATTCAGTCCTTGAGGGAATAACATAAATGGAAGGATCACAGATCCTGTTTTTCTAAGGCTGCTCTTAATTACTATGTAGGCTTACCCAGTGTCCCCTTCAAGTTGGCACAGTTAGAAATTTTGACCTCCTCATTAAAAGTTTCATTCTGTATTCATACTCTCTTGAAGAATTTAGACTGTTTATCTCTGTTTCTGTGGTGACTGTTTGAAGTTCTCAGGTTTGTTTGTAGTCATAAGAGTTGGGGCTAAACAGACTAAAAATTTCATTCTGGAAGTCTGGGTAACAGAGCAGTTAGAGTTCAAATAGGTGTTGGACCTGATGTTTATTAATGTAAACAGTTGTGACCATTGGTTGGTTGAGAGTTGACCCTCTTCTGATTCATGGATTATGTCCCTTTCACAACTGATACATCATGACAATAAATCTAGGCCTTCAGAGCTGCTAATGACAATGGCTATAGCTGTCATTTCAGTCCCACTAATTATATTTGTAAAAGCTGTGTAATTCAGACAATAAGTTTCATTTTTCTTGGCAGTTATGCTTTCTGAAGCTGATAGATTCACCAACAGCACGTTTGTATTTTATACCCATCCACACACGTGTACATACTGTGTGTACACAGCAACACAGAAATGTAGGCACGGATCCCTTGAGCCAAAGGTACCTGTTAAGAAGAGTGTGTCAAAAGCATGCCACAACATAGCAGCTCCAGACTGGAAAGGCTGGTTTCGTACTACTTAGATGCCTATTCCACATAGCGTCCTTTCTTGTCAAAGGAGACACACATCTCCGGAGGGAGATTTGTCTCGCTCCAGAATTAAGCTCTCCTTTCTTTTCACGATGGCAGGCCTAGGTATTCAAAGTGTTACACACTCAGAAAGAGTTTAGGTTTGCTGAACGTAGGGTGGGTTTGCATTTACTTGAGACTAAACAGTCTTGGTCTTCTCAAAGCACAGGGCCTGAAATAGAGTACATAGAGAGCTGGAGTCTACACAAATGGTTCTACAATCTTGCTGGGACGTAGTCAGTGTGGGTGACTACGTGACAAGATTCATCTGGTCAGCTGAATTGTTTGCAAAACTCCACTAAATTTTTACCTATTAGAAATTTACATACCTAGTTTGTACATAGACACACTAGAGAGCAAAAGCTAGGACAACCTCCATTGTTCCCCGCTTACCTCATCTGGCAGCTTCAGATCATGAGGCTTTTTCACAATATCAAGCCCTCTGCATAAGGAGAAAAGAAGACCAAGAAATCTGAGATAGCCAGAAAGATTTCTCAGTTTCAGTCCATAGCATAGTAGTTAAATTACCAGACCCCTCAGAAAGACTTAGGTTTGGGTCTTACCATCAGTATTTAACTCACTTTGACCTCCCGAAAGAGTATCTTAGTGCCAAGATAAGAGCTATTCTGACAGGATAGGTCTCATTATTTCTCATTTGGCTGTTTCAGTTTCTCTGGAATAATTTCAAAATAGGTTGTAGGAAAACAATTACTCTAGGTTTGAAGATTGCACCTCAAAAATGATTTGGCACAAGTCATTAGAGCTTGCTGCAATATAATGTTGATCAAACAGAACATGGACAATCAAAAAGCTCTGCGGACTTGGACATCCCAGTTCTGGCTCATTTTTTAAAAATGCATAATTTCCAGAGCAAACTCCTACTGATTTCAATAATTATATTCTGCTGGCTGATTAATGCTTAAAAAAATCTTCACCTCATGTCTCTATCTAAATCTTTGGCTATCTAGCTGACTTTAAAAATCTGCCCCTTTGAATAACAAGGTTTGGGCTTCTAAGTCCCTTAGAAAGGTTTGTGACAGTTTTCCTTGCCAAAATTTGGAATATCACAGGATCTGAATTTCTGTTTTTTCTTCCTTTCTCTGTTCTTTCCCTGTTCTTTCCCTTCCTACCCGGCTGCAATTGAGATTTTTAATTCACTTGCTTCTAGTGAGAAAAATCAAATAAAATATTACCCTAGTTTTGGTCCAATGCTTAGTACAATTACCACAGGTGAATAATACTCTCACTGAGCTCTCTTGTCCAATTAATACTTAGATACTAACATAAGTTTACTATTATGAATTGCATAAGGAGTAATGGAGAAGGTTCATCCTAAAAAAACTGAGTAATAACTTGGTAGTAAGGGTCCTTACCAGAGATACAGGAATGACAGGACAGGAAAGTTCTCAAAAGCTGAGTGATAACCAGCCTCTTTGGAAGCAGGGCTTTCTCATTTTTTGTTTATTGATTGTGAAAGTCTTCTGTTTCATTCCTACAGAAAATAAGAACACTTTCTTGGATCTTTGGAAAGATCTGTATAGGAGCTTTGGGGTTTTCTTGTAATCCTCAAGGCACAGGCACATAGCACAGACTCCCATGAGAGACTTTCACAAAGCTTTGACTCCTCCCAACCTGACACAAATGTCCAAAACCCCATGAAACACAGTGTATCTATACACATCTTTTTCTTTTGGTGGTTTTTTTTTTTGTTGTTGTTTGTTTGGTTTTTTTGACCAGAAAATAAAACAATGTGGATTGTTAATCTAACTAGCCCAGTTTTAACATTGAAACTGAAATTCCTCACTTCCATGAATTAACAAGGAAGAAAGCAGACTTGTACACACACATGATCCCTTTCCTCTCTATCCCAAAACAGTTAATACAAGTACTCCTATATTACAGCAGAGAGGAAATATTCAGTAACTACTACACAGAGCCCTTGACATCTGGCCAAATTCTATTCTTATTGACATGACGGTCGGGATTCCCCTCACACACACTTCCTAATGACAGGCTAGAGTTCTTTTTGTATATCCTCAGATCCAGAGGATTCTCTGTCTCTTTACATGTTAAGGTTGTCCTGTTGTACTTTAAAGTTAGTTTAACAATGGTAATTGTGGATCATGAGTTCACATAATGTTGTACTTGATGTTAATAAGCAGATAAATGTATAATCTCTCAGTATTACAAACAGTTCTAAGTGAAGGACCAAAAGACTTTGACATTTTGCTCCACCCTTTGTGAGTCAGTAAAACAGATTGGATTATAAAGAAGAACCAGCATTTCACTGTGATGAAACTCATAAAAAAACCCCATAAAATATCACTACATGTTGGCAGTTTATAAAAGGAGATTAACCATCTTATCCATTGGTATTAACATGTCTTTAATAATGGTAACATTCTTTGCAAATTAAATAGTTATTAATTAAAAATCCCGCCCAGATATGTTTATATGCCATGTGAATGTAAGCACCTACCTACCCTATCAAATATACCTATATGGAAAGAACTAAGATGATTTCTATGTTTTCAGTAGATTATTCATTGAATATAAGACCAGTTGGCTCTAACTTAATCCAAAGGGTGATATTTTGTGTCCCAAAGTCTCCTTTTTACATCCACTGATGTAAAACTCTTCATTGAAGTAGTGTCTGGAACTGGCAGGTTTTGCAGTGCATCCTGGCTCTGATGTTTTGTGTTTGTGTGATTCCTGTCGGTGCTATAGGACATTACAAGAGAAGCAGATGAGATGGCCCACTTCATTGAGGAAAAAAAAGTGTCACACATGTTCATCCACAGCTGCAGCAAGTGCAGCTTAGAGGCTTTGGAAAAGATGACATGGGCAGGAGAATTTTATTAGTATTTTCCTCCCGTGTTTTATAAATATAAATATTATATGTAATTAAAAATGGATTACACATATTTATGACTTGAAAATGTACTCACCTTGAAACTGATTTAGTGGTTTAAAAATTCACACTTGCTGCAATTAAGATCTGAGTCTGTTCAGATCCTTTTTTCTTCAAGAAGAATCTAAGTGTCAAAATTAGGCAATATAATAGTTATAACATAATTGCTAAAACAACACCGGTAGGACTTAATGGTCAGATGTATCTAGGTGAAGATGGAGTGGCTGTTTGGTTTAAGGCACAGCTAAGCATAAAGAAATAATCTTATTAATTCCACTTCAAGATAAGACATAAAGAATAGGTAGGAAAGGTTTTAGATCTGTAGAAGAAAACAAATGGGTGACTTAAAAAATTGTATAGTAAAGGAATCAAAGGATCAAGAGATGTGGATCCTAGACAGTCACTAATTCTCCAGTGTTCTGACCTGTCCTGGCTCCCACTCTCTCAAAAATCCAAAGTGACAGCTGATGTCCAGTTAAAGAGTTGTGTATTACCATTGTCTTTCTATTTTTGATACAAGAAGATAAGAACCTATTTAAATTGTACCATATTGTTAACCTTAGATTAATTCAGACAGGGTTACAGATAATGGGTTAAGAACTTTTAAGCTTTTTAAGAGGTACAAAGACCCATGAAACCATCAACTTGAATCCAGGCTTTGACTCTGCATCTCCTTGAACATTGGGCAGAGGCATGATACCCTTTTATGAACAGCTAGCCCTAGTAAAAGCACTAAGCACAAGGAGTCTTTTCCTAACTTTGTTGGAGCTCTTGATTTACTGAATTTTAGCTGTCAGATTCAAATCTGGAGAACTAAAGAACAGCTGCTCCTTATCCATTCAGACTGTGCCTTAAATGACAGTCCTACACAGTAATGAAAGGAAACTATCTGTTTTGTATTGTTCAGCCCACACAGAAGGAAGCTCTCAAAATGTGAATTCCCAGTGTCTTTCCTTTCTTTCTTTGCAAAACATACATCTAAATACAGTTCTGTGCTAGGATTAGAGATTCTTTTGTAATTGTGCCTTATTCATTCATTGACTAGATGAAAACAAAATAAATAAAATATCTGACTAAAGTTTCATACATCTTTGAACTTATGACACAGGCATAAAATCAAATACCAATACACTCTCCCCTCCTCCTGCCCCCGACATTGATAATATCTGAAGTACAAAAATTCAGAACTGTGACCCCTAAGTAATGAATTTTTTATGACTTCCATCTGAATCCTGATTTTTAAATTCTTGTCACTTAGCCCTAGTGGCATGTATTATTGCTGGCTTTTTCCTGGAATCTTAAAGACAATTCTGAACAAGTTCTTCTGTCCATAGGCCTGACACAAGTCCTCACCTCAGCATCACCTTTGTTCATGTACAATGCCCATAACATTCATGGATAACATGGGTCTTCAGCTCTCTGCATGAATTGTGAAGGACTGTTGAGGGAGAGAAGAGGGCATCTCATCCTAACTATCCCTGATCTTCACAGTCTGAATTTCCCACTGGGGGTACCTGTTGCCGTTGCTGGTTCTAGAGACAGACTAGGCAACAAGGTTAGGCTTGGCTGATTAAGTCAGGAATCAACCAGGTTGTAGACATTTATTGTGAACAAGTATAGGTATCTACACATGAGATAGGTGTGGGAGTTCTCACTTTAGTAAATAGTGATTCAAGGGTTGATTCATCTATCTTCTCAGGAGTGCTGAGGAGATTATTCTAGGTACCTGGGACATAGTTTGGGGCTGGCAGATAGAATACGCATATGAGAACCCCAAACCCTTCTGGACTGGCATCTGGAAGCCAGCCAGCTTATATGGAACTGGATTTCTACATTTGCGTAGCTGAGCTGACTCTTAGCAGAACCAGTAAGGTCTGGAGAGCTATTCAGCTCCATCTACAGTAGAGGCCTAGATTTGGTCAGCTGAATTCACTGAACTGACTCAAATTACTTTTCATGTTAGAGTTTATGCTCATGTGTAGACACCTCCATGCTGAGGTCTGAATCTCACCCCAAAAGACAATTTAACTGTCTGGGGTCTCAAGCCAGTAGTATAACCACCGACATCCAGCATCACTACTGTCGTAGATGGTCTAAAAAATCTGTGCTGACCTGACATTGAACAGAATCCAAATGTCTTGCACTCTTCTGACAAGACTGCTGAAGGCATGGTGAATCTAAGGAATCCAAGATGTCCCTAGACTCCCATACTGAGCTGGTGCCCTGGAGACAGGTAAGATAAATTGACATTGCTTGTACATCGCTTTCAAAAGAAAAAATAAAGATGCCTTGACTAATTATGAAAGGATTCATTCTACTTTCTTCTATTCCTATGCAATTATTTTAACACATTGAAAGGCAATCTCTACTGATCCATACTAGTATTATTTGTATATCTATAGATACAAAATGGATGTTTGCAGTGAGAAAAAAAAAATTTCTTTTTAATGAAAAAGACGTTAACAAGCATACTGATAAAGACATCTTATAATAATTTTCCAGTAACTGAAGATCTTAAATTTCTCATTAGTGTGTACACAAATGTTTAGAACACTGAAACAAAATTATTTCACCAGAATATCCAATCTAACTGCCACCATGACTGCTGAATGATACATTTCTGGCAACTATAGAAAATTTGCCCCTGGGGAAGTTTGAATGGAATGTTGCTATGTAACCAAACTCCAAAAAGTGTCTTTAAAACAGTGATGAATGAGTGAAGTCCACGAATAGGGGTTTTTCTTCCTGCCACAAATGTAATACTTACTAGTGCCTTTTAACTGCAACAGTAACTGAACTGGCAACCAAACAAATCTGGCAAGGAATGTGAAAAACTTCATATATCCTATACTGTTGGGTGGAGGAGATTTCAGGGAGGCTTGAACTAGTTATTTGCTTAATAACAAGGTTATATTTGGTCTTATAATTGCAATTATGATTTCATGGAGTTTCAAAATCGGGATGACAACAGCCTTCACGCTTTGTGCAAAAATCTAGGTATGTTGTCTTAGTGTCCTAGAAATATGACTCCGACTGAAAGAGAAAGATTTAAGAGAAGCTTAAATTAGCTGTTCTAATAGATTAACAAAACAATTTTTGAGAACACCTCATCTGTATGAAACGAAACATTTCTAATATCAGAATTCCTATGTATGACATTTTATGTCACTTTTTGTCTGTTTTACTTTTGTATGCTTTCTTAACATGCTCTGATGGTTTTGTGTAAAATTTATGAAGGTGATAATTCTCTGTACTTTTTCTTTTAAAATAAAGACATTCCAAATTCTTCTTCCTAAACAACTAATTGTATGGATGTAATACTATTAAAATAATGGAACACTGATAGTGTTAACTCTCTTAAGGTTTTCTCTTTTTTTTGGTGGTATTAAAACTGAGATTTTAGGCTATATGAATACCCCAACATATCTCAAAATAATCCACAGCCATTCTGAACAATTTCAGGGATAGTTCTACCAGTCACATCAATTAATATTTGCCATTTCAAGTCTGAACTTCTGCTGTGTGCATAAATGCTCCAGTATGTCCTGGCTGGATTCTGTACTGAACTAGGAACTCAGATCTCTGAATACAATGGCTTATCATGTTATTCTTAGGGTGTACCAGACAAGGTATTTCAAGTAAAAGTAAAACCAGAAATATGAATATCATGGTACAGGCCATGGTGAGATTCTCAGACACACTCCTCACTCTGCTGTGTTTTTTGGGGTTAGTTTAGGGGTCGGCATGTTGGTTCTTGTGAGTGAATGTTGTTCACGAGCACCAGGCTGTACCAAATCCTTGGACAAAGAATTTAAATGCATCACATGGGATTTCCACTCTTGCCTTCAAAGATCAAAAATTTGTGTGGCCTTAACGTGCTGGGTCCGCCAGTGTGGAACCGGTCTTTGGTTCCTTAACTAGGCAGACTGAAGGCTTAGAGGGTAAATGGATGATGTCTCCTTAAATCCAGGGGATAAACATAAGGCAAAAGAATTCTTTTAACCTAAATTATCATGTTGGAATAGAGCAGATAGTTACAAATAAGTAACAAGCAGGGTTCAGAGTAGAAAATAAAAGAAAGATTCTAGGAAAAAAATGACCCTTCCTTAGAAGTGTTCAAGGCTGGGCTGGACAGGGCTTTGAGCAACCTGGTCTAGTGGAAGGTGTCCCTGTCCACAGCAGAGGGGCTGGAACAAGATGAACTTTAAAGTCCCTTCCAACCCAAGCTATTCTATGACTCTATGATTCCATGAAAAAAGTTGTGAATCTTAGAAGAAAAGTTATGGAAGGAAGAAACCTAACCGTTTAGAAAAGTCTTTGATCAGTTTATGACAAGCATTCTATAGTCTGTTTGCTCATGATAACCAGGAACTGTGCATGATGTCGGGGTATACTCTTCAAATGACCTTTATTCTTAGTAATGTTAATTAGTAACGCAGAATTTGAAGTCACATGAAGCTGAGTATCTCCTATCTTATTTCAAAGTATTTGTTGTGATTTATGATAAAGATACAAGGAGCCTCTTTCTCATTGTGGACTTACCTGGTAAGATCCTGAATGTGCTTGGAGCACCTTTATCTTCCATGAAACTAAAGAATATTCTTCAGCTTTTTCCTTATTCTACAAAACCAGATTCTTTCAGGTAACATAAGATAAATATACAGTGAATAATAATCTAACAAGACAGCTGTAACTAGCAAGGATATGAATGCAGGTGGATATCATGATGGACCCCACAGAAGTTTTTGGTTCAAGGTATTTACTGGATTTGGCATGTACATTTCAAATATTTAAGTATGTCTTAAGCTGTACATTTTTTTTGCAAATGACTCTAACAAAACTTGAGAGGAGATGATTCCTAATTTAATGAACAGCCTGCCCTTTTCAGAAGCCTTTCCTACAGAGACAACTGTCACAAACAGTGGAATAATCTTTCCAAATTTCAATGCTTACACTCTGTTGTACCTGCTTCTGAGATAATAATACTTTATAATTGGTAAACATATCCTATTATGCAATGCTTGAGGAAGATTTCTGAAAAAAGTCAGATGTATGAGAATGTAACTAGTTCAAATGCAGAATGAATATGTGAGACTAGGATTTCAGATGCAGATACTTCAGCACAGGTCATATGAATTCCTCTGCAAAGGATTGCCACTGTCTAGCTTAGGCAACTAATTTTCAGGGATTGAGGGAATCATTACAGTAAGCACCAAAGTTCTCTGCATAGTAGAAGAGAAAAGTAGGTGCCTGACTTAGATATCTAAAACTAAATGGGCAGTAATTCTTTTTCGATGACTTTGAAATCACCTACATTTTTCTGTTGACTTTATAAGCACCTACTTTTATAGAATAAGTTCCCTAAGAACCTTAAATTAGTGGCATGTTACATGTGTAAGCTAGAAAAACAGGACTAATTTTTCACGAACATCTCTGTCTGATAATGACACAAGAAGACTGACATTGTAGAAGAAAAGAGTGACTAAAGAGAACTCAGCCAAGATTTATCATATATTGATTTCTGGCTATGTACTGCAGTAAGTTCTGTCCTAGATACAGGTACATAAATCTGTAGATATGCAAAGAAAAGAGAGGAGATAGATGAGATACCAAACTCCAGACACTCCAAAAATATATAGGTGAAGAATGAGGTGAAAATTTCAAAATAAAACTATTTTTAATCAAAGTTCTTGATGGATATCAGTAATGTTTTGCTTTCAGACTGCATATTTGGACCAAAAATTAAAAGTCATATTTATCAACAGAGAGTTTAGAATTGACTTCTATATTTTTAAATAGTTTTGCAACAGATGACCCAACAGATTTTTCTTGCATCTGTGACCTCATTAGTGTTATCCATTCAAGTAAGTGACAATACTGAAAGAAGTAGGTAGAAGTAAGGAAGTATAGTGTTATCAAGATTTACTTAGCCTAGAGAATGATTTTCTCTGTTAGAAGAACAAGAATCCTAATGATAGACAGCCTAATAACAAGAGATCTTTCTCCAGAAGTGATTCATCTCCATCTAATCTCCAGTGGGAAAAAAAGCAGAAGTTCTATTCTCAAAAGCAAAGCTTAACAGTTTAAAACAGCACACATGCCAGCTTTAAAACCACATATTTAGGCACAAACAAAAAAAATATTTTCTGTATTTTTCTTTGCAAATTTCACCACCAGACACATTCAATATGCTTAACTTGTTAAAGTGCATCAAGTGTGCCATTTAAAAAGTAGCACTCATATGTTACTGTGCTTACTTTCACCATAAAAATAGAACTTCCAGCACTCAGAGAAGATGAAGAGAGCTTCAAAAATAAGTGTTTTAACTCATACCCCAGACACCTCTGAATCTGCTCTACACTTAGCGAAGGGCTGCCTGCGCTTGGCAAGAGGAGCACTTGCTACTGTGCAGAAGCTGCTGTTAGGGAATTTGGCTCCTTTCAGAGCAATTAGAGCTTAATGGACTTTAAAAAGAAATCCTAATCTCACATATTCATTAACTCTATCTCGTGAGACACAACTCCTCTCTTCTCCATTTCTTCTTTTCACACTCAAGGTCAGAAAGGGGGCATTTTTAGACATCATTCAGTTATCTTTTCTTATTGATTTTTTAATTTTTTTTTTTTTCCCCGGGAATGACCAGCAGATCTTTATGGGTGCAGCTGAAAGCAGTAACTGGCTGCTTACACCTCGTCTTGCAAGGGCATGATTTACCCAGGCAGGTGCAGGCAGACCTGAGCTCATTTTGCCTTTCCTCAGAGCTAGCTGACTGAGCAGGAGTGCGGATGGGCTGAACTCAGGGCTGTCTGTACCCACCTGTGCAGGCACGCTCCATAAATCATTAGTCACATCTCTGGGATTAACTCCCTTAACACCATCCATGTAAAAAGCTGGCTGCAGAAAGCCTGCTAGGTGCAGAGAGCTCTCTCTGTCAGCAACCAAGAGCTGGGCAGCTCAACTGGAAATTCCTCACACTGGCTGATGGGGTGATGAGTGTCCCTCTGAAAATGTCCTCCTTTTTTATTATCTAAGAGAACTGCAGTGATTACCTTAGACTTCTGTCTAATTTGGGGATGCTGGCATTAGGTAAGAGAAATCTGATCCCCCAAGGGTGAGATTGTGAGCACCTTCCCCAGAGTGGGCACAGCTCACAAAAATCAGCAGCAGGACATCGGCCAACGTGACTGCAGAGGTCTCAAACTGACATCACACACAGGATAAACCAAAGGCTTAATGCCCTTTTTTTTTCAGAGTTTTGAGACAAAGCTAGACCATGGAAAATGAGATGTCCTGGTTCAGTTTTAAATTGTTAGCAGGTCGAAACAGATTTATGTAGCAGTCATGGGTATTTGCATTCAGGAACCATGGACTGTTTAAATCCTAAAAAATATGTTCTGCTGAACTGTGTCAAAGCAAAGTGCAAGGAACCTTGAGTGGGTTCCTTAAACAAATAATGTTTTAACTTACTTAAATGATGCCCTCCAGGTATTATACTGAAACACCTGTTTTCTTGAGCAACAGCTACTCCCATGGGAAATAAGTTCAAAGACAATATAGTAGCATACGAAATGTTTTTGCCAGATACAAATGCTGCCTACATTCAGTATTGCAAATGCAATTTTTTTTTTCATTTGCAGTCATCTTTCCTTAATAACCCAAGGTCATTTATACAACATGACTATTTTTATTTGTGTGAAAGAGATTATCAGTGGAAATATTAAATTTCTTTTTATTTTTAAAAGATCTTGTTGAGTTTAAAAGAAAGAAAAAAAGTAAACCTTTTCACAAACAGAGTTTTAAGGTTAATCCAGAAAGAGGGAAAAAACTTTTTGTACCTCAGCAAGTTTGCCTTTGGTGCTCCACAAGAATCTGAAATGAAAACTGTCCAAATGAATGAAAAGATCCCAGTTTCTTTCAGCGGGCTTTGGATTAGGGCCAACTCCTGCTCCCACTGATTTCAACAGTACAATATCTCAGCAGGGTGAAATGATCTAATGCTTATCTCTCTGTATATCAAGATTACACAAAATCAATAGTAAATATAAAGTGAGATTATAATTAGGCCTTGATAATGCTGAGTTATTATTCAGAGTTAAAATCTAATTTGCAATGCACAGCAGTTTTGGGAAGGATGACAGAAGTAGAGAAGAATAAAAGGGAAGCAAGTAAAGGCTACATTGACAGTGTCATCTCTGCCTTTTAGCTGACAGCCCAGTTTTGTTCAGATAGGACAGGATTTTATCTGTTGCACTCCTCTCTGTGGTTCATTTGTGAATCATGGCGGTTAAGTCTTCTGAGCAAGCAGACAAGGATACACTTGATTATATTTAGAGACTTTTCCACTACTCATATTTTTCCATTAATTTCAGTAGAAGCTGATTGAGCCCTTTGCAAACACTAAAACCCACTGAGGGCTGGGCGTGAACATTTCCAGAATAAGTGGCAAATGAACATTTTCAAAAGTAATGTTCTAGCTAAAACAATTTCCTAGTAAAGTATTCACAAGCAGCAGTCTTCCTGCAGTTCTTGGCTATGCAAAACAATTTAATCATACCTTAAAGCCAACAGGAAAAAAGTTGTCTAAGTGGTTGTATAAACACAACCACTAACATTTCCAATGATCTTTCCCAATTCCTGTTGGAAAGAATCTTACAGTGCTACCTAGCAGTTCAGTTTGCATTCTCTGGAAATCATCTCTAATGAGGTGATTACCTCAGAGCAATTAGAAGTTTAGAAATAAACACAACTAAATAAACAGAAAGACGTGAAACATTTTTCTGGGCTAACCTTGCCAAAGTCAAAGCAAATCAAATTCTTGGAAAAGGACTGACATCTTTCTAGGTATTGATCAGCATTCTCATTTAAACACATCAGAGAAATAACTATTTCAGATATAGCTGGACTCTCCATACATGCCAACTGGTGTCCCAGTAGCACCTTCACTTTTGAAAAACTGGCTGGAGCATATGTGCTCTATCTACCTTCACAACCTTCTCACCTTTTAGATGAGCTTTATTGTCTGCGGCTTGAGCTTAGCAAAACTCAGCAGTTTCTGCCAGGTTAGACAAGTGGACTAAAGCTCTTGAAGTAAGGGACACCTGAAATCAGTAAAACTGACAAAACGCCCATCAAACAACCAACCAAACCAACCAGTAAGCAGTCAGTTTCTTCCAGGTGACTTCAGAGACTCCATTTTCATGTCCGGTCTCCAGCTGTGGCTTGGAGTGCGGCTGGCCTGATTCTTCCACTCTTGGGCTCCCTTCTGCTGTGCCTACTGTGGGGAGAAGAGCAAGGGCAACACACATAAGGCACCTTGCCACAAGTAGTGGGATAGAGGAAGGAGGTGGGAAGCTCAGAAAATATACGGGTTACCCCCTCCTTGTGTTCTGGGGGCATACATACTGAGACTAAACCTCACTTCTCAAGGCACTGAGATAACTTTTTTTTTCTCCTGGAAGAGGGAGAAATGAGGAATTCTCAGATGAGACAGCATTATTACAGGATCTACCAGTGGGATAGCAGGACAAGCTGCTCTACCTGATTAATAAGATAGTATGCGCATGGCTTTTGGACTTATTTTTGCAAGGGAAATCTTGCAAAAAAAATTTTTTTTTGGAGCTCAACTGTTCAAGCTATGTTATTGCTCAACTATAGCCTTACATCAGTTCATAGATTAATGAACTATGAGTGTGTTTTTCTTGAGTCCAAGGAAAGGTTGAAAGCTTGATATCATCCAGATTCAAAGGGAAGAGGACGGAAGGAGTAAATCTCATTGGTGAAAAGGAGGGCTCAGCCAGCCCTACAGCAGTTTGACCTGAAGATAGCCTCTCACAGCCACCAATGCAGCTGTCAGTGGAGTTTTCAATAGCCAGATGTTGTTACTGGAAAATACATTCCAGAGTTCATTGGAGCTACTTATAGTCCTAACCTTGTGTGACCAAGGCAGCTGATTCCGTAGCTAAAAAAAGGTATTGCAGATTAAGCTGAATGTGAAGCATCAGCTATAGAATTATGTGGTATTTTGCTGGCAAAACTGTAATGACTAGAACATGCATGTGCCTCTGCACTGTGCCAGCACAACTGCTTTCCTGTTTTTAACCTGTTCTCTATATCTCAGGAGGTGAGCATATCTTTCAAACAGTGGGTGGAGCTGATTTTTTTCTTTCCTTCTTTGCATTTGGCTGATTTACTCTCTTGTCCCTTTAAGATCCTTTTTGTCCTTCAGTGTGAATATTATATGATAACTTTAAAAATTTTATGCAAAAAAAAAAAAAAAATACAAAAAATGCTCTCCCATTCTGCAAAACAAGAAGGATTTTCAAGGTCCTGAAATGTGCTTGTTTCTCAGCCACCCACAGAATGCGTGAAAAATTAAATGCATTTGATATGTACAGTACATCATGTCATGTCTGCTGATTGGATCCAACAGAGAACTAAGAATTACTCAATGCAGGTCTTATAGAAACAAGAAAAGGAGATAATGATTGCTTAAAATTTACTCTAGTTTGTGAAACAATGGATCCACACACCTTGATTTCAGGGTAATATTTCCTAATTCCTGTGTAGAAAATAAAATTCAGTTAGAAAGACATATTTTTATTAACTTCATATGTTTACTGAAATGGGGCTTAAAATTAAAATGGGTTTGCAGTATGACTGTCCATTTTCAGCAGTGAGACAGTAAAGGAAGTGGAAAATGGTATTCTGAATCAGACCCTGTAAGCAAGGACCACTGATACTCTTTTATATGGTTCTGGATCTGCACCTGAAACACCAGTAAAAGTACTGAGCTACCATTTTCTGTAAGTGCTGTAAGTTTGAGAAATCTCTATGAATCTGGAGAAAATTCTACAATTTACCAGGCTACAGCAAACACGGATGCTGTAAAAATACCTGCACTGTTTTGATGGGAAGAGATACAGTACTTAAAATTCCCAGATTCTACCCACTGGATAGGTGTCCTGTGATATTAAAGTTTCATTATATTCTGCATTAGGCATGCCCTGTGAGTTCGGGTAAAAATGTTGTTAAACTCTAAGTTTCTCCCTCCTTTCTCACCATGGCCATTAAGCAGGAACAGGTGACAGCAATCATTCCCACCACAGTCACATCTTTCCAGGTCTCTTATTTTCTGTAGAAATAGTGTCACTTCAGCTCCTGTTTTTTTTTAGTACAGGCTATACTTTCGGCTTGCTCCAGGTCTTGCCATTGCTAGTGCCGAAGAAGTGCCTCTTCAGGTATCATCTATTTGGTGTGTTCAGGGGTCTGTCAGAGGTGATCAGATCTTCAGGGTATTGCATTTTTTTGTATTACTGCAGTCAGTCTGTGTGTGTTACAGCTTCTCAGTTACTTCTGCCTCCATTTTACTGTACTCTAAATGTTTCAGAATTACTAACAGCCACCTTGTAAACCCTGCAGTTTTCTCTAGAATTTGCAGTTATTTTTCTGTACTCTCTGTTGTACAGAAGAATGTTTCAGGCACTGTCCCTGGGGACTTGGCTTCTCTTGTCTTCCTGATTGCATAGAGGTATCTGTACTACACTGTTTCTCTTAATTCAGGTTCTTAAATAGAATTTCCACTTTGACAATATTTAGATTGCTTATCAAATTTACAATCACTCAGTACCATTTTAGGGTATGTTGATATTTGTACACATCAGAGGGATATTATATTAAAATGCACTTTTGAGAAGAACAATAGAAAATCAGTTTTTGTAATTATGAATAGGGTGTGTATGTCTTAGGGCATCTAATAAAAGGCTACTTCAATTAAAAAAAGAGAAAAATCCTAAGGAAGGAAAAGGATTCTTTTACATTCTGGAAATTTACCTTCTTCTATTACATAAAGACCTACTGTCCAAGAAACACTCTTTTGGCTGATTGTACTGAGCTATTATTAGCAGTAAACATTTCAGCAGTTCATAGATAGAGGAAAAAAGCAAACATGTTCATGAATCATGAAACCTAAGGTAAACTTCAGATCAACTCTGCATTTAACTGCATGATTAAATTCCATTTGAATATCTATGGACTTCTTTACTTCTATACTTATTAATGATAAATCACCTTATTTGGCCATTTGAAGCACATCAAAGTATCTTTAAACTACTGTGAAAGGAGGACTTTATGATGGTGATATCCTAGCTACAAATGCACAGAACGATTCCTGAAAGAACAGCCGAGGCTCATGGTTTCCTTCCCTTTTTCTTTTTAAGAGACACTGCTTACCTCACAGATTCCTGTGTGAAAATTAAAGGCTGAGTTTATAAAATTACTAGCCCTACCCATGTCAGATCTCCACATATTTCTAGCTGAAAAATTAGAGAGGAGACATTAATCTTTATAGAAACCGACAATTATGAAGAAACAAATATGTGCAGAACCATTAGAGGTGCATTTGAAGGGAAATCTGTGAAAAAAAAAGTTGATTACCAGACGTAAAATGACTGCAGAATTGCAAAGTGGTGGGGGATTTGATTCTGCAGAGTCCCCATCCCTGGGGAGACAGTTTTGGGACTGCGGCGTATTGTGCTGTCTGGAATACACTGTCTCTGATCTCCTTTGGGCTAAATGGCTCTTACACAAATAATTATGTGCAGAACTGAGTTTTTATGGCATGTTGACACTGCTAAAAACAAGGAGGCCAGGGACTGAGGTTTAGCACGGGTTTCCTGATGTTCCAGCTCCTCACAGGGACAAGCTTATTCCCTGGGTTTGGTCCGGAGCACTACAGCTATCTCGTCCCCAGGAAATTTGCTCATGGGATCCAGCACTAAGCAGCACACAGAGGAACCAAGCTGTGACACAGGGTTTGGTCTGGAGACTTGCATGGCATAGACACAGCCCCAGCACTATGTAGCCTTGTACCCCGTTCCCAAGGCGTGCTGAGCCTCATGGAAGGAGTAGGGAAAAGACAGCAATAGCAGGTATATATACCCACAGGTTATAAAGAAAAAGTGCAGTGGGATTGTAGCAGTGCTGGGAAACTACATGTGCCATGCATCTCACTGTCCAACTGCTTATAATAGCCAATTCCTGTACAGAAACCAGGCCTCACCTCACAGCAAAGATATCTTTTAATCAGATTGCTGGGGTTTTTGAAACATGAACTGCTACGCCTGAAGCAGCCCTCCATATATCCTTTCCATTATGGTCAGGGGATTTCATGGACAGATTTTGGAACTCTTGCTTCTTTCCATCTCACCCTCCAAGGTAAGGGATCAAGAAAAACCTCTGGACACTGCCTCTTTGTTGTGGTTGCAGGGTTGCAGGCAAAAGAAGAACATTCCTTTCTGGCTTTCAAATGGGCCTTTAAGAGGTAACAACCTCCATCTCGTTCCTTTCTCTGATAGCAAGGGACAGAGACGGTGAGTAGAGAATAAAGGAGACCAGTTTGAGGCCAGAGCTCCTCAGCCGTGGCCTTGCTGCCCCCTGTGCTGAGGGAGGGTGGGAAGTGAGGCAGGTACGAACAGCCAGTTCAGCGGATGAGGAGAAGGCCTCTGAAGGACTGGTGGTGTATGGCCAGTCAGGAGGTTCTTCCTAGCGTTGCTTCCCTTATCTTTGAGCAAAGCACAAAACCTGCCCAGGTGGAGGGGGCAAGGTGGGGTCGTACATTAAGATCAAAGAGTACCTCCTCTTCTCTCATCAGGGTAGCCCCATTTTCCATTCTTGGAAAGGTGCTGATTCTGGAGCAGAGGAAGATTGGGAAGCTGGAGTTCAGAGAGCACAATACAGAAGTGAGATGGGGTTGTAGGCAGAGGAAGGTGAAAATAAAAAGCTGAGAGAAACTGAGGAAAAATTTATGACCTCACAGCCAGGACAACAGAGAAGGAAATGAAGAAGTCAGAAATGCTGAGGAAAAAGAAAAGTTAGGTGTAAAAGCCATGTGTCACCTATTTTTGGTTGCAAATTCACGCCACAACACTTAAATCCTTTTTCTCTTTCTCTCTGTTGTGTTGATACATAAAGACAAAAGTTCTAAGGGTTTTGTAGGTTGTATGAGTGGACAGAAATAACACAAATAGATTGGCATCTCCAGAGGACAGTTACCCAACTATCTCCAATTTATTTTACAACAAAAATAAAACTAAGTGGAAAGGGAAATAAAAAGGCTTTCCATATACATAGAATAATGCTCCCTCGTAAATTTTTCTTCACTTTCTCTGACTGCACATACATTTTCAGAAGGACAGTAGCTTAACGTGATGTTATGTGTCTTAAAATGGGACCTTATGCCTGGCCATCTGTTAATCTCATCTTGGCTTTCTGTCATTTTCATAGCCTAGTATTTGTATTCCTCCAGCCTATGTTCCTTTCTTCATTTTTAATCAAGTATTAAAATACATAGGGAAATGGCAGAGACCCTGGGGAATAAAAAGCTCTTAGTGTGGCCTAAGTGTACTTCCAAAAGTGGACATAAAATTCCTTCTCTTTGTCACACAGTGTTATGACTTGACCTGTCTCTTTTCTCCTTTCAAATATGTATTACCAGCACTAGAATTTACACCTTTTAAAAGGTATAGTATTTTTTAAATTTCAAAAATGAAACTTCATTTTCTTCCACTGTCATCGAACCTTTTTTCTTTTCATACGGAAAAATCTCAGACATAGTGTGCCATTTTTACTAAGACACTGAATTCTGCCTGAGTAGCGTGGTGCAAAAAGCTTGGTACTGCAAATGACATGATAAATTAAATCTTTCAATATAAGTGAAAAAACACGTCCACAGGGAGGTCAGTCTAAAAATCCATGCAAGATTTAGACATAGTGTGAATGAACTATCCATCTCCTGTAAAGAGATGAAATAAAGAACACATTTTGACTAAGAAGAGGCATCAAAAGATCAACTCCTGATTTAAATTTTCAAATATGTATAGGGATTTTTAACTGTTTCAGGTTGCTCAAGTAGCTGGTATAAAAGATCTTGGTGCTAAAAGCATTTCCTGAAAATCAAGGTCCTTTAAAACTGTCTCTGACCGAGTGCTGAGACACCAAGGAGGGCAGAAGCCATACTTCTCACACTTCTCTGAAGAAACACTTTATTTGGAATTCTGAAACATGTCAGCAGCTCCTACTAAACACTTGCACTTCTCGGGTTTTTTTCAAGACAGCTTGTGCAATGTGACATAGAAGTCAGAAAAATGAAAAGACATTTACATATGTATTTAATACATGTTGAAGAGACCCCAGGGTATGTATTAGACCAAATTAGGAGCTCAGTTGAGCTGGTTGAGACGTTTTCTCTATGACAAACTCTGTTTTCAGCACTATTACTCAAGCTCCAGATAGATACAAGAGGGACTTGCCTTGCCCTGCTGATGTGGAAATGCGACAGAACCCAATTTCAGAGAAAGGAAAGCTTAAATATGGATCAACCACATCCCTGTATGAAACCTTATCTAAAGCAAGATCTTACGGCAATTGCCTCTTGCTGTATCTGTGTAGCTTGTAGGAAGAGGTGAATGTTGAGGAGCTTAAGGAGCAAGACTGACTCTGCAAAAGCTTGCAGGACTTGGCTGGGCTGTAAGATTAAAGCCTCGGCTCTGCTCAGAGTGGAGCAGAGCCTCACCACTTACCTCCATCATGAGATGCCCTCACTCACCTGCAGGCACTCTCTGATGGTGTTTTTCATTGTTTGCTTCCTCCCACACAAAAAAAGACACCAGAGCTCTCCCCCAGAAGCAAACCACAGAACGTCAGAACCTCTGTGAACTGCCGGCATCGTCTTCTGGCGACCGTTCAGGTGCAGGGCTGCCCTTGGCGCTTGGCTTGCTCTCCACGGCGTATCCGCTATTTCGGTTCCACACCACCCTCCCTCCTTCCCTCCCTCCCTCCCTTCTCATTACTACCAGTTGCATGCTTTCTACACCAAGTCTTCCTGCGAAGATGTCTGAAGCGTGGGTAAACAGAAGAATACATAAGAGTTTTCAGAGAGCTGATGCTTCTTTTCTCTCTCTCTCTTTCTCCACTTCTGTCTTAACTGTATTTTTTTTTTAATTAATTTATGATTTTTTATATGTGTTTTTCAGAAACAAAGAGGATGACAGCAAAATTATCCCATTTAAATTGTAAAAAGAAAATTGTAAACAGAAGCAATGTAGGTGTGACTACATTAGGAAGGAAGAAAATAATTGAGAACAAATGAAAGGCAATGATGAGAGTGCCATATAACAATTGGAGAAAAGACAGTTGACATAAGAAAGAGACACAGCCTTCTCTCCATAATCTAAGAAAGCAATCTGGACAATTTGGAAATCAGTAGGACTCTTAAAAGAAAGCCTTATGTGGCTTTCTAAAATAAATATATCTTACTTGTGACAGTAAGCATGAAAATTCATAACAATATGATGCTCTAATGCTACTCCCTGTGTTAAGCAATTGCAAGGCAGCTGAAAGCAGTGTGGGAGAAGGGAAACCTCCTCTGCACATCAGAAAGTGGCAGGATTCAGGTTGTTTAGCCTAGATTTTTTTAACCAGACAGCCTCCAGATTTCTGCTAAGTCGTTAATGCTTTGTTATGAAAGGCAGCTATCAGCTGAAAAACTCCAGGCCTATTGCTCACCTTCCTGTAACCAGATTTGCCATCTGTTAGGATCCAGTATTTAAATAAGGATGTCTAACATTTAGAACTGAAACTTCCCCGACCCCTCAGCGGACCTTTTCCCTTACCATTATGTTGTGCCACTCTAAGCTGCTTTTCTACACAATCTCGAGGATATTTCTTCCTTCACACTGCATTGAGTATCTTCATAGTCTTCAAAAACACCTGCCTCTAGTAAAGGCTGTGCAGTTGGCAAGCTTTCATGGAGGGCACGCAGAAGCAGCAGCACTGCAGTAGATGATGAGCATCCTTCCCTGAGAGTGCCTACAGCCCATCTGTAGGGAGCAGATTCACCCAGCAGACCTTACAGCCTGGTACTCGCCACCCAGAGTGTTCTGAGCTACAGTCAGATCAGTCTGAGTTCCAGCTCCAAGCATGGCTGGGCTCAGTTCACATTTGACTTCATAAAGTCTCTGTAAGATACCTCTCAGGTACAAACAAACATGCGTAAGTGTGTTTTTCTATTGTGTTCATTTGTTTGAAATGCTGCACATGTCAAAACACTCTATAAAAGTGTGGATATCCACTAATTTTTGGAGGTAAAAATATTTTAGCCCAAAAATTCTCTTGGAATTTTATCACGGAGAGAAAGTTTAATAAAGCAGAACTACTCGTCAAAACCCTCAGTACAATATTAAGCTGTTTGTGTCATCCGTAACATCACAGCCCAGCTCTACATGACAGCACACAAATCAGCCTGCCAGAAGTTTAATCTCTGATGGCAAAGAGGAGCAGCTCTTTCACCTTTCTCAGGCTGGAAAAACACCTCTCACCTCTCTCCTCTCTCCCTTCTGAGTACTCTTTGTACTTAGGAAAAAATGATGAGCAACCTCATGCACTGAAAATTCCTGCATAATGCCGAAATGCTAAACAAGTGAACTTTTTTTTTCCTCTGCAAATATAAACACATTCCACTTGAAGGTAGAGTTATAAAATAGCAAAGATATGATTAAAGAATTCCATGTGGATTCATTACAAGCTTTCATTTCTGGTAAACTAATAAAGCTTTCCAGCTCATTTAAAAAAATAATCTCCCAACATTACACAGGAAGAAAAAATTATTACTCTTTGGGTCTCTGATAGGATATTAGGAGCGAGGCAAAATACTATCTATGCCAGATATACAAGCCAATATCGCAGAAAAACTCATAAAGTATATCAAGTCCAGGCAAAAACATAACAAGCAAAAAGCAGAATATTACTTGAACTGTAGCAAACTGATGGTAGACCCATAAATATAACTACTGTGCTCGCAGCCAAAGCTAAAACCTCAGAAACACATTTTCAGAGATATACAATTAAGACTGGAGGAAAAAAAATAAAAGGGAGAGAGAGAAAATTAACAATAAGCCCAAAAGCTTTTTACAGACTGTAATGAAGAAGGAAAAGAACACAAGGTACAATAATAAACCAGATGAGGTAATAATATATCCAGAAAGAGTTGAGGAGAAGGAAAGTGGACAAAAGTCATTCCTAGTTCAACTTGGCAGCAATTTAAAGAAACAAGAAACAAATATATGTATGTGTGTGTGTGTGAGTATATATATATATACATATATATATATAAGCTTAAAAAACCTTCAAGAGGACTGCCAAGATTCCTTGTGGTGCTATTTCTGTGCATACAAGTATTCTTTCACAAATGCATGTGAGTAGCCACATGATGCAGGACATTCAATACAGAAAACAAGTCTTGTTTCCATTCACGGCCTTTGCGTTTCTCTAAAACTGGGTTTCAGAATGTGGTGGTCTGAGGAAGAATTTGCTCACTCATAAAGATTTTCCATAGTAACTTAGAGGAAGGAAACAATATCAGTTATATCACATGAATAACTGTTACAAGGATGTTTCTGTCCTAAGTGCTGCATATGTGGGGTTTGTGTATTGACAGCCCAGTAGATAAGTTAATGTTTTATACATTTCTTGGAGATCTTAAAAAAAAACCCCAAAACACACAAAAAATAATAATGAGCCTTTCAGTATACACTGAAACTCCCAGGATGTATTTTGCAAGAATCCAGCGAGCTGAGTTTGAAATACATGTCTGGTAGGCTGTTCTCAAATCAGATTTTTAATTTCATGTAGATCTTATTATTTTTCCACCCATAGTGGTGCCTGTGGTGCAGATCTGTCCTGAAGGAACATCTTTTGACTGTGCTTTGAAGAAAACAAAATCAAAAGGTGGAACTGCAGAGGGAGAAAGAAAGCAAATTGTTCCCACACATTTATTGCCAAATAAGAGAAACATAAAGAGCTCTCTGGAGAGTTGTAGCTACAGTTGCAGCCACGTCTTGACCTGCTGCACTGCTTTTGTTTTGTAGTCCTCAGAGGAAAATTGCATGGGGTTCACCCAGGCGAACACATAATCATCCAGCTGCAGATTCATCCCACCTTACTCTAGGTCCCTAAACAAAAGCCCATGTGAGGAGCAGTCCTATCTTACCCTCTTTGTACAGCCAGTGGAGAGGGAGAAATTTCCAGAAGACTCTGAAGGTCTGAATCTGAACTACCCCTAGAAGAGCCTCTGTCATATTGAGAATAAGCTACTTTCATTTTTTTCTTTGTGTTTGAAGGGCATTCTGATGGATGTTCTAAATCCATATTGGGAAAAAGGCTTCTTTTTAAGCTTTCCTTTGTACCATTTTCTTCGCTTCCCTGCTTTTTGAGTCTGTTGTTTCCCCCAGAAAGCGGGGCATAAAGAAAATAGCTTTGGTTACTGAGATACTAAATAACAAAATGTTAAGCAGTACACTAATTTAGGGGGAGAGTCACTGGGGGTAAGGCACTTAGTGGTGGTGGTTGAAGGGCTCAACCTTGTTAAAGAGGAGTTTGCGGGCCTTGTAAACCTCGAATGCCATGTTCTCAGTGCTCTGAAGGTTCCCACTGTCCTGAAACTTTGTGGTGTATTTTTGCTCTATTTCTCTTTCCCACAGAGAAGGAGAAGCAGCACCTTCTGGTAGGCTCTGCTGCTACTACAACTAATGCTTGTGTTGTTTTAAAATACCGTTTAATCCACTGCATCCATTCGAGTCACAGTGTTTTTCATCCTGTTTCCCCAAGTGCCTCCTTCCCGCTCCAGAGCATTTGCTAAAGCAAAGCTCATTCGCCGCATTATACAACCCCAAATTACTCCAGGAATTAGGGCATTCCTGATCCTGCTGCTAATACTGGTGTTATACAACTGAGGTTCCCTCCAGATCTGCTCCTTCCTAAGGGCGGATAATACAAGTTGCTGAGAGGGACGTGCATTTTGCCAGGTCTGGGCTGCCGTCTGCCTGCTTCAGCTGGGGCCTGATCCTGAAGTTTGCAGCTGAGATCCACCCTCTGGAGCAATCTGCTGTGTGGGGAGACCAGGAAGGCAGACTGGGCTACCAGCAATGCTCTGAGGCCAACCGAGCGTCACCAAAGTTTTAGAGATGGAAGGACTAAGTGAAAGCACTCTGCCCTGGTAGAAAGTGAAGTTAGGTCCCCAGTTGGCCCCTAGATGAGCTTGTTTCCAAGGAAAGAGGTTTTATGGGATCTCAAGGGACTTTCTAGATTGACCAAGTCTGGAAACACAGATCAGAGAAATGCACTGGTGGCACAGATAGGATTTACCGAAAGTTGGGTTAGTGGTGGAGTGAGGGCAAACAGAGATCCCTGAAGTCCAAGGCCTCTGCCAGAGCTCTTATAATTTTTGGTTTTCTTGTCTAGCATCCAAGACATAAAGGCAAAAGTCTGGAGCAACACTGATTAACTTTGGACCTGAGAGACTCGTGGCTTTTCTGCGTATGAATAAGTAATGAAGGCGTTGGCAGCACAGTATTCAATACATGTCCTTGTGAGAGAAACAGAGAAAAGCAGGCTGTCACTATCTCTAAGCCATATCTTATTTATATATTGGAAAGAAAATAGGCTATAGTGTTTGTGGTATTCTTTAAACTTATTTCAATGTTATATCTTAATTTACTCTTACCATGGGAGTTAAGAAACAAACACTCCTTAAAATGCAGATTGTAAAACACATACTTACGGCCATCTGGAAAAAACATACTGATTGATTAAAGTTCAATCTATCTGCTTTAAGACCAGCTCACAGCAACTGCAATGATTGCAATTCCAGCTATGAGCATTTTCTTCTTAAAACATTCCTTGCTCTTATCAGACCAATTATTCAGCAGAACTTTCACTTATTTCATGTATTTCAGCATCCAGGACATATCTGATAGTCTGGAGCACAGTTCTGCAGAGAGAAGAACAGGATTTTGTGCCTGGTGACTCAGAATTGCTGAAGAATATAAAGGTCTGGGCTCTGTGATAAATACAGAGATACACTTGCATACCTCCTGTGCCTTAGAGCAGTTGAGAACATGGTCCAAAGTATTGACCACAGTTTAATTATGTAGTGACATGTTCTGCCTGACTTTATATAATGTTCTATTAATTTTTATGATTAAGTAATTAGCCCTCAGGATATTTTGCAAAAACAGCCTACCAGCATGCAAAACAAAATGTAAATTTTGTAAATGTTCCACTCATCTCTGACAAAAGAACAGTAAGTGATTTCAGTGCAGGAAGGTTACTGAAACTGTATACTTCTAGAATGTTAATCAAAAATGCATTTTCAAATTCCAAATGAAATGCAGAAATATTTTATGGCTACATTAGTAGAAGCTGGAAGTCTGTTCTTGTATCAGTAAGGAAAATGAGGCAATAGTCTTTTACACATTTACTATGTGATGAGGTACATACACCTTGTTTGGAAAACTTTCAGAGGACTCACCCACTTGCCCTGGAGTTAGAGTGGGTCAGTGTTTCCCCATATCTCCTCATTATCTTCTCAACCCTGCATGAAATACTGTTGATTAAATCATGTATCTCTAATTTTTCTAATAGCTTATGGATAGCTTGAAAAACACAATGTGAGCCAAAAACTCATTGAATATTATTCAGTGTACATTCCCCAATTATTCAACTAGTGTAGTCGGTTCCAAACCACTAGTAAATTTGCCATAATAAAATTTCCTATCGACTTTCTTTATATACAGGTCGTGCCTGTACCATACCACTTTGAGCTCCTCCCAGATGGATTCTTTTGCTGCTGGCAGGAGCCAAGTATTTATCTTCTGCCTTCTTAGTATTTGATCCATGTAGTGTTTACCCTTTTTATTCAGTCTGTTAACTAGTGGAATACCACGTCAAAGTAACAGCAGGATTCTATTCAAGTAATATGGACGTTGACTATAAAGCAACTGATTTATCACATGGAACAGGTGTGCAGAAGAAAACCTGATAACAGATGGTAACTACAACTGCCAGTCATTAAAATCCTGATTGAACTGCGTCATGTCCAAAAGGAACTCCAGATCTCAGGCAGATGAATCAGCCCCAAAAGTCTCTCCTTTCTTTTTGAAATGAGATAAACTATTTCTTCTGGTCTTTGTTGCTGCAGCTCTAGAAACTCACCATCTTTCAAAAATCATGAGGTGAGAGGGATAAGGCAAAAGAAGAGCGGTTGGAACAGATGACCCACTGGTCTCTTCCAACCTTACCCATTCTGTGATTCTGTGAATTGCTGCATAGAAAAACTATTGCAGTGGCAGCTCATCAACACCTGCGTTTTATAAATGATTGGGGAAATTTATTTTTAAATATAAACAAGTATGTAGAAAATTAGTACTGAAAAAACCAGAAAATTTTGGCCTGTCCTTAAGTTGTTGGGTTAAATTGTTTGGTTAATCTATTGTCCTGTGGTTTGCTTGTAAGTTTTCATTTAGATCACAATCTTGCCTAAGGACTCATTTTGGTATAAAATCTTTATCAATATGTCTATAACAGAAAACCTTTAGCAATGTGTTTGTAATGAAGAACCCTTATCAATATGTTTATAGTGGTTTGCAGCTGGCAGAGGGATCAGTCCACAGAAACTTTTCAGTCCCTGATGAGTCTCATTGATTCCACTGAGATTTAATGGTGTAACAGGTTGAACTTGTGTGATGAACAGGTTTCTGAGCCAATCGCTTTCACGGTTTTTGCATATATAAAACCCAGGCAGGGTGGGAGTTTTCTCTTTGTCTTTGGGCTCAAGGGCCGAGGGATGGTCAAGGGTGCGGGGCCCCGAGGCCCAGGCCAGGCGCTTCTCCTCCACCCCTCAGAGCGGCGGCAGCGCGGGGCCGGCCCTCCCCTCCTGGGGTGAGCTGTCCCTGCTCCGCAGGCAGCCTGGGGCTGAGGCCGTGTGGCAGAAATGGGGTCTGGGACCACCGGGGCGGGTGAGACACCTTTGCATCCAGCACAGCCCTCGCTAAGGCCGAAGAAAGCACCACACTGCAGCCCATGAAAACACCTTTTCTTTCAAGTCAGCGAGGAAAGAGGAGGAGAGTGAAGTCACATGGGACGAAGCTGAACATGGCGATTCCAAGGTCAGAGACAGAGGGAAAGGGCCAAGATCACGTGAAAAGGCAGCTACAGCAACAGGAAAAGAGGGCTGCTGTGCTTTTTGGCACAAAGCTTAAAAGATGCTTCTTGCAAAGCCATAAGTGCTTTAATCCGTTTGGAAAAAACTTGGGATGAGAAATTCTTGTGCAACCTGTGGCTTTAAAGAAAGGCCCATGTCAGGCCATATAGAAATTATGAGAAGTTGTTAGGGACTTGAAATAGAGAATTTGTGCTTTCAGACTGAGATAACTCATCCTTAAAAATTTAAAACCCCATTTTCTCCTATGGTCCGTGATTTTGCAGTATGGGAAAACTGCGAAAATTTATGGAAAAGATACCTTTCTTCACTTCAACAGATTTTCTTCAGGCAGGACTGTTGGCTTGTGAAAACTCTATGGCACAATAGAAGAAACCTCTTTTCCTAAAGCATAAATAGACTCTTGAAAAGTACAACTCTGACTAAAATACCATGTTCTTGTTTTGTTTTCACTTGTGAAAGGTTTATGGTGAAGGAAAAAAACATTGGGAAAGAAAAAAGTGTTTTAAAGGTTTGCTTTAATTTCTTATCAATCTTTTTTTCCCATTCTGTTAATCATAAACTTTCTGTTATATTACAACTGTTTAAGTGTGAACCTTGTTTTGCCCCAAAGTTTCTTTCCATTTTCCTCAATGAATCCATATTCCACTTACACACATAATTAGATTTCGTGTGTTTGGCATTTAAACCAGCATGAAACCGCGACAAATGGCCAAGAGCACTCTCTGTTAGCAGACATTAATGGAAAACTGAGGTTGTACCCAAACACCTCGGCTTATAGTGGTAGCCCAGTGTGTTGGCACCATTGCAAGGCAGTTTTGAGGGGAGATGAACTGGATTCCTTCCAAAGGAAACTAAACCAGAGACTCTGCTGCAGTTGCACCCCCAAGGTAAGGTGTAAAGGCTAAACCCAATGACAGGCCCTTCACACAACTTTGAACCATGAGACTTGCAGGGATGTTCAGTCCAGAGCACTGCCTGAAGTAAGCACAGCTGTAAGGCCTTTTCTGTTAAGCACTGATCTGTCCTGTTGTGGTGAATTATTTGTTGGTATAAACCTAGTCGCAGTTAGACATCTATGTTTTTTGGAGAGGATTTAATGTAATTAATTTTAGCCATCTGAAAGTCATGCTGTTAATCCAAGCTAGTTGGTTTCCAGTCTTGCTTTATTCACCAGGTCAGTGCTTTCAATTCTTTGAATTTTAAGAATGATATGAGATAACACTTATTTAAGGTATGAGATGAGGACCTTTGGGAGTTGCCTCTCTTCCTCCATGGGCTATCAAATCAGGTAAATTACTTACTTCATACTACCTGTCTAATTTTGAGGCAGGTAAAATTAATGATCTGTCACAGTTTGAGATGTGAGATGGAGTTTCATGAGCAAACTCCTGTAAGAAAAAGATAAGAACATCAGCAGTCAGATGCAAAATAATTTTGGGGACATCAAAACTCACACTTAAGGAAACACTTTAAAAGGCAAAACCACCTATCCTGCCACCCATATAGCTGCTTGTGTTTAAGACTCAAAGAATGTTGTTCATCTGTTTTGTGCCTTTGATTTGTCTATGGAAATAACCACCTTTATGTATCCTTATCTACTAGCTGATTTCATCTTCTGACAGTGAACAGCTTCTGAGCATATTTAGATAGAAATTTATAGCTACATTGGAAGAAAATACACAGGGACAATAGCACTTCCCAAAATATACAATAACACCTTCATGCAAAACACTTCAAAGAGGAGTACATGAAAAGAAAAAAGAAAGGAAGAAAATTGCCCTCAAGACGTCAGCTGAGGGCTTTCCAACAGTGAGACTGTGCAAACTAAGGGGTTTTGGGTTGTTTTTTTTTTCAGTCCGCTTTTAAATGGCTCTGAGGACCAGGTAATCTTTCTTGCTGTCAGAAATCCAGAGCTGTGGCACTCCAGACAAAGACCCTCCACAACTGGCTCCCTCTGGTGTGAAGCTTCAAGTCTCAGCCTGTCCTGAGAGCAGTTGCTCTTTGTTACAGTTTGTATTTTCAACATGATATATAACAGCCGTAGGAACATCAATCTGTAGATTATCTCAAACATGATTTTGTAAGAATTGTACCAGCACAGAATCACTATCTGAGCTACTGAGGATGAAAGAAGAACTTGGGTAGCACAGTGCCTGAATACAAGGTATTAATGTCCGGCCGAACTCAACTGGCTTGGCTCCATCAGAGTATAGAAGCACTAGCCAAAGCACAAACACAACCCAAAAAACTGCTGGAGAATCCTCTCTGGTGCCTCTGTATCAATGTTTTCCAGCACCCTGAGGACCAGGAGAGATTCTTTAACTTGCTACAGAATGGCTATACAAAGGTAACTCAGGTCAGGCAAGGCTAATAAACCCTGCTAGGCATGAGCTGGTGGTGTAGCATGTGTCATATTTTTTACTTGTTTGAATCCCAGGAGTATGAAGCAGGGGCAGCTGAGCTGGTTCTGCCCTGAATTAGTACATGTTTGGCAAGTTTTGTTAATGTGTGTTATAGGACACACTGAAGTGGCTATGATGCTTCTGCTCATGAGCCATCCCTAAGATGCAACATATTCGTGTTCAGAGACTGTTCAGTACTGAGCTACTAAAGAAGACTTGACCTTGAATCAGCTTATATGACCCTGTGGTCTTGGCCCACATAATCCTTAATCCGGATACAACATGTGCAGATAACTGAGAGTCGCCTGAAATTCATTACTCTTGTGCTCATATCCTCCAGGGCTTCTCTGCAATTTTTGTTGATTATGACAGTTTCTTGCTGCTCTGCTTTTTTTTCTAGAAGCCTGGGAAGAAAGAGCAGCAGGAGCACAAGGATGGCATCAATCGTGGTGAACCCAGATACCCCTGCTCAGAGTGCTTGTGCAGACACTTTTCTTAAGAAAAGCTCTCTCTGTGTTTGCAAGCAACACATGTGCTGCAGAGCCAGAGCTCCTCTCCAAGTCCCTTGGATGTATCTGCTTGTCACAAAAGATACTGGGCAAAGAACAAAGTCTTGCTTGGAAAGGAACAATAACTCCTAAGAAAACTTCAAGAACAAATCTCTAGCAGCTTCAGCTGAGCAGTTGAATC
This sequence comes from Platysteira castanea, assembly GCA_013397175.1. Taxonomy (NCBI): domain Eukaryota; kingdom Metazoa; phylum Chordata; class Aves; order Passeriformes; genus Platysteira; species Platysteira castanea. The sequence continues at coordinate 598,139 of VYXC01008786.1, forward strand.
TCTAGACTAGAAGTAGGCTCTGACATAACTGCTTTCACAGCTCTAGAATTCTTGGATGCCTGATTTTGCAGTGACCTGGCTTCAGTGCAGAAGTAGAAAACCAGATCCTGGGCTCAGAAAGAATATCTCATTGTCTGCGAGCCGCGGGAACTTACTCATCAAGCCTAAATCTTCTTGTATGCTTAAAACTGAAATCTCTCCCTCCTGTAAAGGGGAGAAAGAAATCTTGCAAAGAGGTGGAACTATCTGGAATTTATACAAACAACCCTTCCTAATGACACTGACTGCAGTTTTCACCACAAGTGAGCCTGGAGACTTTTTTCAGGCAATACCAACAGCATTAAGATGTCTGTTTACCTAGAGGTAGAAGTAATTTACCAGGAACAGATGATCCTGACCACGTGTAGGTGACTAAACCTAAATGCCTTGGGACCTTTCAGGTAAATGGGGAGGAATCTAGAAAACTTGAAAACATACAATATTAAGCAGTTTTGAAAAGCAGGCAAGTTCAACTTTCTTCTTGGATCAGACCAAGGTGAGGTGAGGTTTGAGTAATAGCAAGCTAAGCTAAAGGGTTTAGGATGCTTTTCTCTTACCCCTAACTGCAACTAGATTCTTACTAATGGGCAGCAGATTATGGAAAATAACCAGTTCTCAGCAAATGCTGTGGATCTGTTATGGATAACAATCACACACAGCTCGTTGGAGGTGGCAAAGACACAGCTGTGGTGTGGAGAGGAGCTTCATCATAGGCACAATGGTGGGAGAGTGTCCCACCGTTGGCTTTCCTAGGACTTCCTCACACTTAACACTGCACTATTTAACTTGCTGGTCGAAGAGAGTAATGAGAGCAAACATGAAGTGTAAATGGCCTCAGTGCAAAGCCAAAGAATCCAAGGCACAAAATGAGGCATGTCTTGCCCATAACCACCAGGAGGGTAGCAGCAAAACCCCCATGTCCTGACATCTAGTCTGGAATATTCCAAACTGCATCTTATGACTGCTTAATTTCACATATTATCATTGCATTTGGAAGTTATGGTAAAGGAGACACTTTGGGATAAATGAGACAATCTCTCTTTTGGCTACAGGAGGCCTGGAGGCCTCCAGGTAGGTGCAGAAAGAACAGCTGTACTCTGCCCTAAGCTGGTGCAGAACAGCCTCAGAGCTCACGTGTTACTGGAGCTGTGTTAGCACTGGGTCACAGGTAACACAGGCTGCATCAGGTGCTGCCCAGAGCTGCTGGGAGGGCCACAGAAATTCTGGACTGGCTCATAGTCGTAATGGCCATAAGCTGAGTGATGGTGTTTAACAACACTCACAGCAGGAATACTCCAAGATGCCAGTTTTCTGCTCTCTTCAGGCTAATGAACATTTCTGGAGAACAGCCAAAAATTTGATTACCAGTATAAGCAAGAGAGAATAAATATAGTACTTCTAGCTGGCCCAAAAAGCAAAGAAATTCTGTGATTCATCCTAATAATTATAATGTATCTGAAAATATTTTGAAAAGGAATGTATTCAGCACTTTGGAAATAAATATATTGTATGCAGTTTGATTTTTAACCTGCCATGGAATGTTAATGATGACAAAATATTTGTGTTACACAGCCAGAATGTGGATATAAATATTTTCTTACTGAATTTTCTACAGTTTTATAGCATTTGGGATGTGAATTTGTAAGTGAAATTAAATATATGTTCAGGTCTGGTCTTCAGAAATCATAATAAAAACTGTTTTCTGCAATGGAAAAAAAATCAGAACAGATTTCTAAGAGGCATTGAAGTATTCCTGAAGAAGTATGATTTTTGTACTACTTATGCTAAAAAGCAGAAGTACCAAAAAATGCATTCCAAGTCACTTCAGAAACACAGAAGCCCCTACTTCAGTCCCAGGCATGTGGTTAATTCCATTTAGTTTACAGGAGGAAAGATGTATATAAAATTGATTCCTCACGTAACTGCCATCAGGAGCAGGTTCTAAGCAGAAGCTGAGCATGTCCAAAAATCTGCAAAGCCACACATGATTTTGGACTCGGGCTTTAACCTGCTGAATACATTAGTCAATGTGGCCAGAGCCAGTCCTCAGGGGAGCTTTTCCACCTCCTCACATGCAAAACAGCCTGAATATCCCACCCAGATATGATAAAGGTCTGAAGCATACTGGTCTGTATTCTCTACCAAAAAAAAAAAAAAAAAAAAACAAAAACAAAACAAAAAAAAAACAACCCTGATTTAAACCTATCACTGAAATATAGCAAGGCCTAACACCTCAAAGCAGAACTATTTACCCAAAAATAAACCATTCTGTAAAAGAAGCAACAACCAAAAAAACTATACTCCATCCAAGTAAAACTTAAGGTGATAACATATTTCAGTAAAACATAATTAGTGAGATCGGAATTTTCCCAGGAGCCTCAGGTAAACATTCTTCTTAAAAATAGGAACTGGATATTGTTCTAATGAGTTTTTAAAACCAGTCTCAAATGTATGTACCTTCTCTAGATGCCTGGAATATTTCACATAGAGTTAAAGTGAAGCACAGGTACCACGCACATCAAAAATATTTTGTGCAAAGGAGAGCTTTTCGAAAAGGTGAAATTTCTGTGCAATTAGTCATGCTCATTATTACTGGGATATGCCCAGCAGAAGGGTACAAAGCTGGCACTTGTGCAAGAAAAAGTATAATACTCTAGAGTGGTAGGATTTGATTATTTCTTCTCATTGGGTGTAAAAACCAATGCAGAACCGTTAATGACCTTTTTAGGCCTTTTTTTGTTTGTTTGTTTCAAGTTTGTGCCGTACCTGAGTGAGAAGTTTTCTGGTGGACAATTCTCCCTAAGGTCATTTTTTAAAATCAAAGGGTTGAATTTACAGCCAAATACAGGTAACAGTTACTGAGATTAATGTTACTTTATAAACAAAAATCAGCACCCCTTTTGCACGTGTTCTTGAAAGATTTGAAAGTCTCAAGCAATTTCACATGTCACTAACATCCCTGTATGATTATATAGCAACCATGGAAAATGTCTGCTTCCTGGTATTTTGGGGGTTTGCAATCCCATCTGTTACATTTCACAGTTCATCGCTAAGAATATGAGTTATATGATAAGTTGTGGAAAACACATAGCAAAGTCCTCTGACAGAAGCAAATGTAGTAAGATGAGGGTCAGGTGGGGGATATGACAGCTTCAGTAAGAGTCTGTCAGAAAGGTCTTCTGGAAAAGGTCTTGTCCATCTGCCAAACATATGAGATAATTGACATCTTGGATGTTCCCACCAGCTGTCTCAACAGTTCAGGATCGAACAGGGGCAATTCGCAGTCACTGAGAAGCAGAAATGCCTGTTGTAATGCAGGAACTGGAAAACGTGACAGGTGATATTTGCTAATGACTGGTACTGATAGTGAAGAGATGTTAAGCATCATAGCTATAACCCAGCCATTTTGAAAGGCTGAAGGTGAAATATGAATTAATTTTAACACTTTCTAAAATTGCCCTGAGATGATCTATCATCACTCAAGAGTATTCTTTGTACATCCTCACTTAACATCTAATGCTGACATGCTATCTTTTGGGCTACTGATAACCCCACGACTTGGATAACCACTGAGAATACAGAATAAAAATAGAGGGGGAGTAAACTTTTAAGATTTCTGTCTTTCCAGTAGATTTGGAACAACTATGCCTTACAGAAACATCTGAAAATCTTACATGTAACTTTTTCCTAATGCACAAAAATCAGAATAAGTCATTAAATCTTCTTCAATTATATCATCATATCATCTTATGAAGAGGAAGTGCTTTCCACCGTATCGGTAACAAATGGCATTTCTTAATTTACATACGTACATACATGTCTTGAACAATAGAGTAGTAAAACGAAAAGATGAGGAGCAGTCAGAAACATCTGTCACAATTTAACAGCAACAGAATTAATAACACTCTCCCCCACCCAACCAAGCATTCTGCCAGCACTTCAAAAGGGTAATTGGAGTGACTTGATAATTATAGATGTGTCATCCTGATTTCAATACCAGGCAAAATAATCCAGCAGGTGGACATGACTTTAATAAATAATTAAGGGTGAAACCCATGCAACTGAACTGAGCTGATATATTTTGAGGAAAATAAAACTTAACAAGCCACCATTACAGAAAATGTTACACACTTGGATGGAACACTCCAGGCTTTAACACAAAACCTGTCCCAGCTTTACTGTCACACTCAGAGCACCTCACAACAAAGGAACTTGCTACTTGAACAGCATCTGGTGTCTCTCAGAAGGACTGTTCCTGTTGTCCTCCTACCAGTTCCTCTGCCAATGCAGCCTGCAGGGGCTCAGCTGACTTCAGAAGACATACACTCTTTCACATCCCAAGTCCATATTTAATATGAATAACAATAAATAAATAAATAAACAAATAAATGCATTACTCCAAAAATTCAGTTAAGTGGAGCTGGGCTTGCTGGTCTTTTCACTGCTGCCAGTTTCTTCCCCAGTATTATTGAAATTGAAGTAAACATTTTGTGATAGCCAGGAGACACCTATATTAAACCTCTTGATCTTCACTTTGTGCCAATGCTGTTCTTCATTTAAAATCTGTTTCACTTTCCGATAATAGCTGAATTGTATGAAGTTTGGACAATGCCATATGTGGAGGAGAGAATTCAAAGTACAGTGCAAGCTCAGAGAGCAGGTCTTTTGGTGCTTCCAAAATACTGAAGCTCATAGTAATTCAGTGTCCCAGGTGCATCAGATTGGAGGAGATGATTTAATGTTCAGCCTTAGACTGTGGGCAATGCAAGATGATGTATTAAGTGTTTTCCTTTATCATGATTGCTCATGTGTAACCATTAAGTAGACCATTACCTCACGAAACACGAGAGCCAAAAATCACTCATACTGACAGTATATATTTGCTAAAGTGACATTCAGAGGACTCCAGCATTAGTGCATTGAAGATTTTGCCCTCTAAATCATAAGAGGAAATAATTCACTTACTTCCACCACTACCAGTGGGTCTCTGTTCTTTATTCAGCTTTGCATAGCTGAAACAGCATAGCAGAACAGGCCTATATTAGATTCAGCCCACAGCTGTGCACCGTACTTCATCATAATTTGTGACTTTGGAATATTCTTAATTGGAAGTAGCTGGCAGACAGGCATGGAAGACGATTACAGAATGATGGTATCAATTTGTTGGCAATTTTGTTCAAGCTGTTTTTATTAAAGACCCTAGTCCTCATGTCCTGTCCCAAAATGAGGGACAAAAATAAATAAATAAATATTATTTAAAATGTGCTAGGGTTGAATCAAGCAGGGGTAGGGAGGTGTGGAGCAGGGAAGCCCTAGTGATGCCTGCACTGACTCAAACCTGGTGGTTTGTTGTGTCTGAGCATGTGAGCAGGAGAGACCAAGCTGGCATCTGCTCCCCCTGAGAATATTGATCCATGACCCTTCCTCCAGCTGGGATAAAGCTGCACTGATTCAGAGGGAGGAAGAAGTACATAAGCATACAAATGTATCTGGACATTGAACACAAAGGGAGAGTGGGAAGTCGTCCCCAGCAACCTCCTGATGATAGAACATGTGAGATACACTCCAAGTCTCTGTCACAAGGTGGAAGTTAGCAAACATGTAGCTCCCCACGATGTGGGAGGTGGTGTGGACTCTCTAGAGGGACAAGAGGCCTTGCAGAGGGACCTAGATAGATTGGAGGATTGGGCTGTGATTAATTTCACAAGTTCAAATTCTGAACAATGAACTTGGTAACAGGCTTTTAACTTTTGATCAACCCTGAAGGGGTCAGGCAGTTGAGCTAGATGATTGATGTAGGTCCCTTCTGACTGGAATTTATTCTATTCTATTTGATTCAATTGGATTTAGTTCTGTTTTACTCTATTGTCTTGACCATTCTCCATAGAAAATGTGGCTATAACAAACATTTAATAATTTTTAAAAACTGAATCTCAGAATATTCCTGTGACAAAACGGCACCAGTGACTGCAAGAAATAAAAAGGAGAATATCCCACCAAAAAGGAGAATATCCCAGCAAGACTGGGAAATGCCAAGGCTGTCCACAGAGCCTTGAGAAGGCTGTCACTGTGATACAGATACCAAGCCTGTCTGAAATCCCTATTTCAAGAAGAATGTGGAAATACCAGTGTGGCTATAAATGAGACCTAAGGGTTGGGAGACAAACCTTTCCTGAGAGTTAAGATGTACAGCTTTCTAAATTTACTGAAAAGGAGAGGCCGTTTATCCCATATGCTAGTGTGAGTCCTGGTAATGGCATGCTTTCTAATCTTGTTGCCAAAGGCTTGAGAAGAGGTAATGGCTTGAAGTTCAGTTTAGGCAAATTGGCCTTGACATTAGATGCATTTTCCTAGAAGTTGAAATCTAGAAAATCTTAACTAGGATGACAGTGTATTTAGAGTCCCTTAAATAGGGCCAGAAATATTGCTAAGGATGTGGTCCAGTCTGAAACTGGATTCAAGTGTGAGGGTTAGTCTATTGACTTTCTGAGGCTAGAGGCGTCAGGTCCATGGACTGTGGTTTTTTCTTTCTTTCCTTTATGAACCATAGTGGAAAAAAGGAAACTAGGCACTTAGCTCATCATGGAATAGAATAGAACAGGATAGGGTAGAATCATTTCAGCTGGAAGAGTCAGACAACTATCATCCAGTCCAACTGTCTGACCAATTCAGGGCCAACCAAAAGATAAAGCATAATTTTAAGGTCATTGTCCAAAGGCATTTTAGGCATTGACAAGCCTGGGACATTGACTAACTTGCTAGGAAGCCTTTATCAGGATTTGATCACTTTCTCAGTAAAGAAATGCTTCCTAATGTCCAGTCTGATCCTCCCCTGGCGCAGCTTTGAACCATTCCCACATGTTCTGTTACTGGTTCCCCAGAAGAAGAGATTGTCACCTCCATCTCCACTTCCCCTCCCTAGGAAGCTGTAGAATGAGCAATGAGGTCATCTCTCAGCTTCCTTTTCTCCAAACTAGACAAGCTCAGAGTCCTCAGCCACTCCTCACAGGACATCTCTTCCAGCCCTATGGATGTGTGCTCCTATGGATGCACTTGAGTACCTTCCCATCCCTCTTAAATTGTGGGGCCCAGAAATGCACACATCTCATCTAAATTTATACCCCCCAACTATGGCCTCCTGATTGCATCTAAGTTGGTCATAAAAGACTAAAAGATTAAATAATAAAGGATTTATAAAAGACTTATAATAAAAAAAATTAGTGAACCCACGATCCTGTGGAAGGAATTGTTTCTAGAGGTCTTGTGCGTGTCTGTACTGAAACACATTTTATGGGACTGTGACCATTTAAGCAGACAGTTATGTTGATTCTGCCCTTATTATGTTATCTTCCATATTTTTTTAACCCAACAAACTTTGTGTTGCCTAAGAACCCCACTTGAAAATACTTTGTATGGTCATCAGTGTTGTTAATGAAAACACTGAACAGTGCCAGCTTAGAAGTCAGTGCTGGAAGCAGATCTGCTCTTCCGTTGTAACAACTGCCTGAGATCTCTCCAGGAGTCACTTTATGACACACTTGTTATGTGTTATGCTGTGTTAATTCTATATAATTCACATTTCTTAGTCAAAATGTAATTGATAGGAAGTCAAACGCCTTGGAGAAATCCAAGTATGTGACATCAGTATAGTTACCACTGTCTGCCAACTTAGAACAAAAGACAACACACATAGCCTACCTTCCAACCAAAATATGTACAGCTTCTAACCCTTTGCTCTGAAGTCCAAAACCCATGGCCCTGTGTTTTCTAACCAACACTGTCAGGATAATTATCTGACAGCTACCTGCATCATTCCTTTCATCATTTTCAAAAACCAAACCTGTACCAAGAGTCCTGGTTTTAAATCCTCAGAAATTCCTTCAGTTTTCCAAACTTTGCTAAAATTTACCCTGGGCCTTCTAAGATCTTGGCTAATTTCCTTCTGACTTCTAGAAGCATCCAGCAGATGCTGCCATCCCTCCTCTGCAGTTACAGATGGTAACTTCTCTGTTCCATCCACCACGTGGAATGTAAAGGACACAGCCTAGAGCCTGTTTTCAAATGCAGAAGAAAGACAGCTGTCTAGCACATCCAACCTGCTTCTTTCATGAGCTGCAGTTTCGTTATCTGCAAGCAGCTATCATATCTGATAGAGGGATTCTTCTTTTCACAAACATACATTTTCTTGTCTTGGCACCTCTTGTCTCACATTGGAGTACTTTTACCCTTGAAATACTTTCTATGGTTTTTCTGAGTTGTGTTAAAAATCTCACCATAACAGGCACATAAGGCATAAGTTTCATTAAATCCTGTATTATAATTCAGCAGTGAAACAGAATAATAACTGCTCTGCTGATCTGCTTTTTCTTATGATTACTCCTAAGGCCAGTGCAGAATCATGGTACAGTTTCTGCTTCCTTCTACTTCACTTGATAAAACAGAAGAAGAGAGTTATTAAATTCAAACTGCATGTTTGGCAAATATCAATCCACAATCAAAATGAAACTCTAAATGAAACTATCAGAGATGTACTAAGTTGCACTATCACTAAATTTTGGATGCTTGTGTGAGGTGTCCCCTATCTCCTGCAATATTCATGACAATCCTTCCTGCTCTCTCACCTAATTGTCTTTGCAGATACTTTAGGTCATTAGACAGTTTTTAGTCTGGTATTCTTTCATCCTGTAACTCAGTGTAACAAGAGCCAGTCACTAAGGCTGTATCCGACCTGTATGAGGAGACTGTGAGAAGAGTTCTGCATTTGTCCATCCTTGATCCCTCAAGGAGGAAAAACTACAGTAAGCAAAACCCCAAACATCTTGTCAGTTTTTCAAATTAGTTAATTAGTCATTATGCACTTATTTAATTATTCTTCTGGAATTTCCAGTTTGCAAGAAATTTCAAAAGATGAACTTTCCAAATAGCAGACACCTCGTGTTCTGATATTATATCAAGTTTTGAAACAAAATTTGACTTCCATTTTTTGTCTCCACAAAATGTTGGGTATGCATAGTCTTGAGCAGTTTCTCACCAAGTTTAAAATAGGAATTGCTGGAAATTTCACCAAAATACGCCATAGTATAAAACATTTATTGAAATATGCGATTATTATAAGTAATATTGCTGCTATTAACAAAAGGCACCTCTCTGCCAAAGCCTGAGGCCCTCTTCAAGTAATTAAGAGAAATCACAATAAATATCAAAGAAAATATACCGTCCAGTAGAACTTTGAGATGGAAAACAGTTATTACATCACTCAGTTCATTCTCTCCTTGCCAGTGGAGGAATGTAGTACTAAGTACAAATTCATTTTCATTATTTGGATGTGAGTTTCCAACTTTTTTTGGGCACAGCAACAACTCTTTCAGCAGAAGAGTAATGAAATCTTGGCACTCTGGCCCTCAGTTTGAGAATCTGTCTGAAAGCCAAAGCTTGTCCAGACTTTTCTGTGTATTTGCCCAGATAAATGTAGTTAAATGGAATTGTTTATACTGCTGTTTTTCCTGTTGCACTTGTTCTTCATCCAGAAGTCATATATAAGAAAGAGCACTTTGCATACAGTGTTGCAAAATGGGACACCTCCATACAGTTAACGTATTTTGATAGAGCAGAAAGTAAGTCTGGACATTTTTTCATTTGCTTGCAGCTGCCTGAATAAATTGCCACTATGTCCCAGCTGCTGAAAATTTAAATTTTCTGTATGTATATATTATAAATAAAATATTTATTTTATAAGTGGCACAGTGGAACAGATCTGACTGAGGTTCTAGATGATGCTTCCAAGTGTAACTCCTGAATGCTCCTGCAGGCACCAGGGTCTAGGAGTCATGAATGCTCATCCAGGCGATGAGAAAATGAGTCCCTACTGTCTGCAACACACGTATTAGATTTGTGCGTGGCAGCACCCTTTGAAACCTCTGGATCAGGACATTCTGCTCTGTCAGACTCTCAATGTCAGCATGTTTTAGACTCGAGCTAAGCCCCGAAACTACTCAGACCAGTGTTTTGGGACATGCTGGGGCAAATGAACACCAAGGCAACTTTCAGGTCAAACAGCAAATCAGTTCAGCAAGTCTGGTGAGCTCGATCAGGTTAGGCTGAGCAAGTGAGAGGCTTCTGTTTGCTTTTGGATCAGATGCACCTAAAGCCTTTTCCTTCTTAGATTTCTCTGTCCTTTTGTTTTGAATTTATGAAGCTTAATCAAAGTCATTTACATGAGCAGGATGCGTGGCCCTCCAAGAAGAACCTGATCTTCCACTTAAATGTCCTCAATTCCTAGGAAAATGAGGCATACAGCAGAAATTTCTGGTCCATTGCCTGCTTCCACCAGGCTGGAAAATGGAACTAGCTGATGAGAGGAAGAGATGGCCTCACTAAACTATCTGTTAGGTGGTTCTATTTTTCCTGTTTTCACCCTCTTGACATTGGCATATATAACCTATTATAGGAATGCAGGCCTGGGTTGACAAGTCCAGATCCCTGCTGGTTAGACAGGCAATTCTTATAAGAACCTTATTTTTCCTTGATTGTGATTGTGAGTCACTTCCAGTGTGCTCAGTCTGGGGAGGCCCTCTTGCAGGTGGAAACAAGTCGCAGATTCGTTTACTCAGGTCTGATTTTTTGTTGTCCCGTCAAAAATATATACACCGCAAATCTCCTCTTTGTTTCAGAAACACTGAAGGGGAGGCACATATGTGAAACTTACAGCAGCCTTCACCTGCCAAACCCTTAAGATCTTTTCTCTGTTCCAGTACCTGCACAGTCACGCAATGTCCTCCCTCAAAAAAACCCAAAAAACCAGAAAGGATTCAATTAAAACAAGCAGAAAGGTTGCCATTGATCTAAGCTGGATAGAGAGGAAAATAATTAAAAGGGTAAGTATTGTTCCTCTGATGCAATTTTGAGGATCTGCACAATACATTCTCCACCTTGTTTATTTTGATATGCCCAAATAACTAAAATCCAGATTTTAAAATTATTTCTCTTTGTTTCGTGCAGCAGTATCCTCTTGGATTACCCTGGGTACATGAATAGGACTTATTTTTTTATAGCTTCTTCTGCTATTTATAAGCTCTCCCAGGTAATAGAATGAATTCAAAACCTACGTCACAGTGCTCAACTAATTGCCAGTCACTTTCTCTTCCAACTGTTTAGAGGGGGGGGAATGACATATTGAAAATGACTCTGTTTGCTATAAAATACTACACAGTTACTTGAATTTGGTTTAGCTGGTTCTAATGAAAGCAGTTTGAGCTCTCCTGAGGAATTGGGGAGGTGTCACCTTAATCACCAGTGTCAGTTTTTACGAGAGGAAAGTTTTCCCCTCCTGAAGCATTCACTGCCTCTGTGGTAGCCAGTACAAGTCTGCCACGGGGACTGCAGCAATTCTTCCATGGCCTCTCAGGGACTGGGCGCTCAAGCACTTTGCACCAGGAAATCCTTGCTTGCCTCAGGGACTACTGTGGTTCTTTGCTACCAACACGCTGCTGTGCTGAAGGCTCTGTGTGCTCAAAGAGGGACCTCTGAGAGTCCCCAAATGAATTTCAGTTACTAGTGTAGGGAAAACAGGGACAAGCCTTAGCCCAGGCTTTTAAACTCCAAAGGAAGTGTCACTGTCTGCCTGATCTACCCTCCCTCACTTCTGCTGGAGAGGAGAGAAGATGGCCATGAGTGCTGTGTAGTGTGGCCATTTTTCAGTTCTTCACTGAGTCATTTATAAATGGCTTTGGCTTTCAGCTTCTTTGCAAGGCAGTGGGATTGCTCTTCCGTGTAGTCCTTCCAAAAGTACAATTGCACCATTAGCAAACAACATTAAGGAACTTCTAAAGCTGTTTTCATACAGAACTGGCTGTTTTCCACAGAACTTTGCCTGCTCCACTGAATCAGAGCCCATTGGTTATGCTTGCGACAAAGCATTTCATTAGACTCCTTCACTGCAATTTGTCTGCTCTAAGCCATGCATCCAAAATACAGGTAGACACCTCTCCCAGTTAAGTGCTGGCACTTAGCTGCAAAACAAGGTGCCTGCAGGAGACAGTTAATGCTTCCCTACACCCACTATAACCACCAAGACATCAAGGTCTTCATCCTCAGTGGCTTCCTCAGATAGGACAGCAGATATTCCAGCTACTCCAGGCAAAGATTCCTTTAAGATTCAAGCCAGCACTTTAAACAGAGGCAGGCAGACAATCCACGTGGGATCAGAGGCTGTGAAGCCTGGCCTGTGGGTGACCCTTGCCTTCATGGAGAGGCAGCAGAGGCCAGGTGTGATACCTTAGGACAGCTCTGGTTATACTAGATATGCACATTTAGATAAACACTTACACACACATCTTATCACTTCTCCTGCCCACAGCCACTTGCTGACAAGTTGCACATGACCCAGCCTGTGGATTGCTGTGCACAGCTCTCTGCCCGTCACAAGTAGATAATGAGTTTAATTCAAAATTTCACAGGAAAAGAAAAGAAAACCTCTCACCTCTGTTGTCTCCCTTCATAGCTGTGTAAGTCCTTTCATTTATGTCCTAATATATGGTTTTTCACTCAGAGGGTGATTGAGCACTGGAACAGGCTCAATCAGGAAAGTGGGAACTCAGCCTGTCAGAGTTCAAGAAGCATTTGGATAACACTCTCAGGCGCATGGTGTGATTTTTGGGCTGTCTTGTGCAGGGCCAGGAGTTGGACTTTGATGGTCCTAGTGCACCCCTTCCAACTCAGCAGATTGTATGATTCTATGATATCCTAAATCTCTGATCCCCAGCCCTTAGCAGGCCCCCAGTTTACAATAAAGTGGGATAAAATAGAAAGTGCCTCAACTTCTAAAAACACACGTGGATGAACTTGCTGCTGAAATATGCACCACCAAGCTGCAAGAACTGAGAAGTTTCCCTACCACCTAATGGCACATGAATACATTAAAAATCTACCCTGAAACCACCTTCTGGCATTGATGCCAGCTGGCACGGGACATTTCTTGTCCACGCTGTTTGACTCTCCTAGTCTCCAAAACAGGACAGCAGCATCCAAGCTGCCTGTTGGGAAGCGTCTGTGGGCTGTGTGGGTCTGCTAAATTCTCAAGTATTCCCAGCTGTTGTTTGGAACAATGCTAGCACAGGCCAGAGCCCACCTCAATGGCACAAAAGCACAGGTGATGGCAGTGCTTGTGAGTGTTTCCCACCACTGCTTGACTTAGGGGTGTGACTGCAGCCAGAGCAGACAGCTCAGCGCTTGGGTTCATCAGGCTGAATCTTTCCTTTGCAGGGGGGATGAATTCAGTAAATAAGCCACAAATTCCTCACAGGCTTGACTGATTTCCATGGATTTGCAACCTCCTTTCCTTTTTTTTCCCTGCAAGCCATACTCATGTCTCATGAACACTGTAGGGCATGTGATTCCCTGGATTCCTGTAAACCTCAGGCCTGATGGAGCGAGTTCCTGACAGACCAGGCATAGAATAGGAAGGACACCCAGCAGGCCACATTTTTCTGTGAGCAGCGTGTGTGCAACCTCCCCAGCAGCCTGAGGCATTGGTGAGGGTGTGGTGGGCCAGCAGCCCCCGTGGGAATCAGTACCCCCCAGGTAAGAGAGATGAGCAGCTGTGATGCCTGGCCATAATCCTGATGGTCAGGTTTCTGACTGGGAGGTGGTCAGTTCTTTTGATGAAAGGAGGCACCAATGTGATGCTCAACAGCTTTCAGCAAGCCTGTGAAACACCAAGGGTTTACTGTGGAGGTAGTCCACTGCAGTCTCCATCTGCAGTCCCACAGGGAGAGGAGATTAATCCTTTGGTTGTTGCTCAGGGGAAGCAGTATCCCAAACCAAACAAGTGTCCTGATCAGGTGGATGAGCTATATTCAGAGCTGAATGCTGCTCAGTGGAGCCGTGGACACACACTGGGCAACGTAAATCCAGCGGCTTTTTTATACAGGTTCACTTCATCCTTCTGTCGTATTTCCTACTATTTTTAAATTTTAATAAACCCTGTGAGTTTTTCATAAATACAGTACAGTGTGGGTATGAGTTGTCCTTTTTAGGATCAACTGGTTGGTCATAGACGTGGCTATTTGCCACCACAGTCAGAGTATTCAGGGTTAGTCTCTTACTGGACTTGAAGCCAGGAGAGTGGTGGTAGCACGGGGATGAGATGAACCAATGACAAACATTTGGGTGACTGAATCAGCCCAGCTACTTGAGATGGGGCAGGCAAATCCTACTTAAATGCAGCACCTCCTCAAAAAAGATAAATAAACTGTATTGCAAAGCACTGGGGCAGATATCATGTAGATAGGATGCTGGCAGAAGAATTAATGGGGCAATATTTCTCTTTGGAGAAAGAAATAGGTCATCACTGGCATCATCTCATACTGCTTTTTGTTTAACTCTGTCTTCTCACTTTTCTAGTGGCATAGAGGTAGTTATCCCTTCTCCTTTACTGTGGTTGTCTTTCATCCTTCCTCGTCTCTATTTATAGTTTACCTCTTCATATCAATAAACCCACAACATGAATTAATTTTGTGAACAAACTATATTACAATAAGCAGTGGTAGCATCTTTTTTACCAATATTTCTTATAATGATATCCTCTTGAGTACATAGTTCAATTTCCTATGACATGATTATTTGAGAACATACAAAAATCAAAATGCGAAATATAAGTTTCTTAATGACTGTCAGGTGCTTTTGACATTTTATCTTGAGTAATCTTTTCAAAAACTGCTTGTGAAGAACCGACTGTCTGGATTCCTTAAAAAGTTTCTAATATCTCTTTCACTGCATTCTTAAGAGCATCTTTGTTCTCACATAGTATCTTAGACAACATCTCTGATTTTGCAGTCCCTGTTCAGATGAACTGTAGAGCTTTAATAGATACTTCCATTTGGGGGGGGAAAAGAATCAGTTGCAAGCAGCTATCTCTTAATGATTTCACACTTATCTTCTCCTAAAATCTGCATAATTTTCTTACGGTTAATCAGTATAAATTTATTTCATGATCACTAAGAGGCAGCTGTTGTTAAGAACAGTGAATGAAGACCTTTTTAGCATGGTGTCCTTTAAAGTACTTGAGCCTAGGTTCAGGCAGTCCAAATTACATCTACTTCCCTACACCTCGTGTCTCCCTTTGGTCACCCCTGTGTCTGCAGGGACGCAGGGCACACAGAGCACAGGAAGCTGTTGATTAAGTTTTCAGCGTCTGAGCCTGTACTTTGGTGTCCAGATGTAAAAGTACCAACACCTCTCAAGTTACTTAACTACTTCTCAGCAAGTGACCTTGTTGGTTGGTTGGTGTTTTGTTTGCTTTGTTTGTCTTGGGGATTTTTTGTTTCTTTGTGAGGTTTTTTTTTTGTTGGGGTGGTTTGTTTTTGTTATTGTTTTGCTGCTGCTGCCTGTTGCTATACCTCAGAGTTCAGAAGTTACCTGAAGTGCCATGGAACATAGCTTCATACACACTTTTTCTGAACATCTAAAAGAGATTGTGGGTAATAGTGGCAGAACTAGGGCTTCACTGATAAGATTGCAAGTCTTGCTCTGCACTTTATCTAACTCATTCTTCTGCTGCCAGCTGCTTCCACTCAGTGGGACTTAAATGTGTACGTGGTTATGTGAGCTGAGATCTGACCTAGATCTAACGCTAAACACATTGTTCCCTTTTGTGCTGCTGGCTGCAGAAGCACTGTATCTTAACCAATCTTGCTGCAGCAGCCAACTACTTTATCTTTGGCTTTGAACAGATTCTCAGTCTTGGATAAGGATGTGTTACTGTCGGTCAGATAACCCTGGCTTTTCAGGAGCTTTTGCAAGCAGCCACAGTCCTTGCCCTCTGCCTAGTTTTCAGTCAAATGTTGGGTAAGAGATTTCCAAAGGAAGACATTTTCTTTATGTTCCTCTTGACCAGATCTTTCACAAGACTGTTGTATAGCTTTGAAAATCTTGCTCTAGAAAAGAAAACAGCAGATTGTCTATCACTGATTTCACATAAAAAGGAAGATTGCTTCCATGGTCAACTTAATACTGCTGAGCAGGAGAGAGATAACATCTAACAGGAGAAAAGTCTGGCACAGTCTAGACTCATAGGTAAGAATGTATCTCAGGTACTTCAGCATCAAAAAAGGCCTTGATATAATATAGACTAATGCAGAAAGATTTGCAGTTAACACTTTGAAACCATGAGTGTCTAGCCCTGAATGTTCTCATAAAAGTCCTCAGACTAATTTTATCACAAACACATCTATTCTTTCATAGCTTCACATTCAGTCATGTACAAAGACTCATCAAATAGAAGTAAGGAGTCTTCTGGAAAAAAAAAATCCTTAAAATGTTTACCTAGTCATAACTAATAGCTTTTGACTGTTCCTTAGTAAGCTTGGAAGCCATTATAGAAAGCGCAATTAAGAGTCTTGACATTTACTGTGCATTCCAGTTCAAATTTACTAATGGATACAATTCAGTTCCTTTTTGCACCACACAATGCCACAAATTCAGTTTAGAGTAATGCAGACTTCCAAGGGTGAGCTGGGAATAATTACACAGAAGGTCAAAAGCCTCTTGCCCTGCAATAAGTACCATTTCTGATAGGCTTGCTAGTTTGTTTAAATAGAACATTATAATCAAGCAGATATTGGAAAATATCTCAAGGAGAGTACTTTTATACAATACAGTCCCCCTCATAAAGAAAGATATACCTAATTTTCTGTTCTGTGGAATGTCACCTAGAAAGAAGGACCCTTTTAATAGTGAGGTGCGACTGCACTTTTGGTCATTGTGAGCTGCAATTCCTTCTCTAAAGTAGGATTTTGTTGCCAAACGTGGAACTAACAGGGTGTTGAACATCCGGCCCAGTGCAAACAGGCTCCATAAGTACCTTCAAATCAGCCTTCCTGCATGAAAGAAGCAATGCTTTTGTGAATGAAACCGGATTCTGAAGAATTAGAAATGCAGGTACTCCTCTGGTCACTTAGCAGAGAAAGGATGGGGGGGGAGGAGTAGAAGAGATGCTGATTACAACATCTTGTCTACATAAACTAAACATGTGTGAAGGTGTGGGAATGTGCATATAAACTTTTTCCAGAGCTTGTTGTTTCATTAAAAGGAAGAAAACTCAAAGAGGTGTTCCTTCCTCTCCCCTCCCTCTACATAACAATTTTTGCTGAGCAAAGTGTTAGACCTGGACAGGCCCTGATGTCGCCATTTTGACTGATAATCAAGTTCTTGTGGGAAAATAGCACAACTAATTTATCTGTAATTGAGAACAAAGGCCTGTAACACATGGATGCAGTCTCTCCAGGTTCTCTGGGAAGCCCTTTGAACGGCACAGACTTGCTGCACGTCCAGGGTACAGCTGGCTATGCTGAGAGGGGTACAGCAGCAGGCAGACAGACATCACCGTGCTGAATGCAGCCTTAGGGATCAGTGGCATTCCTCAACAGAAGGAGCAGCATTTTTCTCACTTCTTTGGTTTGTTTTATTTTATTTACTCCAAGTATCTGAGCTACCCCTAAACCTTCAGTTAAAAAGAAAAATTCCCTGATTTGACAAACAAACACCTGGTGAACTCCTGAAGCACTTCAGCTTTCAAAGAAAAGTAGAAATTTTTGCCAGTTTGCTTGGAACGGCCATTCACTGTTAAGTTATTTTTATCAGAGAGGAAAGTTGGATAAAAGCCTGAACAAAGAGAGATAGATCTTTATTCTCTTGCTGAACATGGGGAAGCTCAGGTTTAAGGTAGCAATTATCTGTCCTCTGCAACACCACACCCAGCCTTCCTTCTGCCCTTGTTCACTGCAGCTTGCTGAAAGAGCAGTGGAGGCACAGAAGACACAGTCCTCATCAACTGGTCTCTGGCTCACATGGTGATCACCACATGATACTTCATCTAGAGGTGAAGTGGGATATTCTCTCATCCTCCTATTTCATTCAGAAGCCCTGCAGGCTCCTTGACTCATTGCCCCATACAGTGTGAGCAGCCTACCTAGTCCATGTGGGACAAGGATGATAGCACTGGGATCTAGTAAGCGCTCATGAGACCGCGGCTGCCGTGCTGCAATAATCTCCCACTTGCAGCGTGTGTCACAGCGAGGAACCGTTTGGCCCAGAAATCAACGGGTTTGATCTTGCCCTCCGATGACTCCTGAATAGGTTGCTGAAAGGCTCTCAAGAGCACCTCCACCTCCTAAACTGGCACCACCCTCTTTACTCACAGTGGGTTATGAGGAAGTTGCTGCCTTTTTTGTTGCTTAAGCTGACCTGTGAAAGACCATTAAATGTATTTTATGCCATACATCAATTATTTGGCTTCTTGCAAGACTCACGACAAAAGAGTACTTAGGCATGAACGTGTTACCTTGAAGACACAGGTGAGGGTGTAGTTTGTTTCAGGGTTCAAAATGTGCACACAAATAGGGGGAGCCCAGTTGGATGCAGCAGTGTTGATGCATGGACCTTTAGAAATTATTCTTCCAAATATAGAAATCATTCACTTGTGTTTCTGCTCACATCTGAATCAAATCCAAGAACAAAGATCATGGCAGTTTTGAATCTGATGCCATATTAAGGATGGACAAGCCACATTTTTGGAGTGGGTTATTCATGAACACATACATTTTGACACAGCAGGTCAAGTGAGTAATATATCATATGTCAGATTCCAAAGCACTCACCTGCAGTGGAAATGATTCCTTGGTACAGTATTTTCTTCAGCTACTTGAGCAAATGTGCTCTATGTCTGTAGTTTCATGTTTGTGGAACAAGATGTTATTCAGTCCCAATTCCACCGGTCACTTTATTTAAAGAAAGATGCCATAGATCTTACTTCCTCCCTGAGTTAGCCACGGGTACATGTACTCAGTGTTCTCTGGCCAAGACATGCCACAGCTACATCTGTAGCTGTGAATACACAATCCCACCTCCTGTCGACCTGAGCTCCTCTTACACAACCTGCAAAAAGTCTGTCTGGGTCTGCTTGGCCTGACCTCCTCATGTGCACCCTGACCCTGTCATGGCATGATGATGGATAATGAATGCTGGCAGTGCCTGAGCGTATAAAGCACTAAAATACTCCGAAGGGAAGTCCTCCCTTGCATCAACCTTGTAGCCTTCCAGACACTCAAGAGCAGATTTGGCTTTCGGGTGGCCTCGGGTAACCCTTGCGATGTAGTGCACCTGCATCAATACACCTACATGTTCTTACCAAGCAGAATTCTCTCTTGGCTTATACAATGGAAACTAGAAGTAGGTGTGCCAACATGTATCAGTAGTGAAAGACACCCTTAATCCACAAATGGTTCCTTTATAAAGACTGAAGTACTGTAAAAGCCATTCCTTTATGCAATGCAGCCTACAGATTATAAGACTCCAGAGACAAGGCATGGATTAAGTGCATTACCACACAATGAACATATGTCAGTTTAGTTTTTATCACTGTCAAACAAGCACTAGGAAAGAGTCATAAGAAAAATGTTTATAGCAATAAATCCCACCTCAACATGATAACATTCAGACTGAACACTAAAACAGCTAAAGGTATGTAGAATACAAAGTGACTCAGGTATTCCAGGTAACCCATGGCATACTTAGAACAATCATATTAATATTTCTGGCTGGCTAATAAAAGTAGCAGGAAGAACAGTGCTTCGCGAGTTTTAGGTAAGATACTGGAAGTGTCTGGTCTGGCTGCGTGTTCATTTTACTGCAGTTAAGTACAGACAACTTTTCTTAAATATGCTAGTACTCATCTTCCAAAATGTAAGGAGCAGAAATTATAAGTTCTTTCATAAGTCATATAACAAGGTGTGCACTGTTCCCCAGACACATAATCACGGAAATATCATCACTGCAATAGTTTGCCTCTCTCTGGATTTTTCCTCTTCACAGGTTTATGCTGACAGTTTGCTTTGCTTTACTTTACTCACTAATGTGGTTAAAATTCGTAACCCTCGATGACTGCCATGGTTACAGAGCACATCTCTTTCAACAGGTCCCTTTTTCCTGGCGGTAATACAACGCCTGTGATTCATAGGCTGCAGGATAGTGGTGGTGAAATCAGTGGAGCTTACCATCCCTTGGCACCGGGGAGCAAACAGAGAGCTGGTGTAAGCTGGGGATTACCATGGAGCGTAGAATAACATCCCTGGCTTTGGCTTTGAAGATTCAGTTTCCTCATCAGTATTTTTCTCTTTTGTTGCCTTTCAGAAATGCAAGTGCTTTCATATCATGCTGTATAATTCAGCAGAAGACTAATATTTTGTCTGGCAGCCTTTGTAGCTTTTATAGATGATTTCTTGCACCAAGCTTCCCCTTCCTTTTTCCCTGTCTCCCCTGTCCCTCTGAGTTTAAGTGTGATGTTTTGAAAAGCAAATCTTTTTGACTACAAAGTCCTTTCCAGCATTTAATATGTTAGGTATGGGTTAATGTCTTCAGCTCCTCTTCATCTTGCTTTACCAAAGTCTGTTTTACCAAAACCACACTCATTTGTATTGGCTGAAAGTGTTTCATCAAAGCTGAATTTTAATGAAAACATTTTTAAAGAGAGTTTTCAGGGTGAAGAGTAGAGAAGGAGGGGGAGAGGTTTGTTGTTGTTGTTGTTGTTGTTGTTGTTGTTGTTGTTGTTGTTGTTGTCGCTAAAAAACAAAGGTATTTTAATTCAGTAATAGATACTTTCCAAATTAAAAAACCTGGGTATGTAGATCCCAAGATGACTGCTGTGTGTCCCACAGAAATCTGTTTGTGCCTTAGTTCTCTGCTGTGAACCAAGTGTATTTCTCATTGAGAAAAAGTTCAAGGAAAAGATGAGCCTGACATGAGCAGTGAAAAATCCAGAAATCTCTACTGAGGGGCCTGTTTTTAGCAATTCCTCTCGTCAGTGATCTCAGCTTCCCTTCCAAATTAATTAGGCTCCTGGAATACTCCCTTAATATCCTTTCTCAGGAACAGTCAATTAATTTTGCATTAAAAATATGAAATTACTGCAACTTGTTGCATGTACCTTTCTTTTTCCAGCCGTGAATTACTACCATCCTTTGGGCCATAAAAGGAAATTTAAATAATGCTGCCATATTCCTCTTGACTGAATGAAGTATAAATATTGATCAAAGCTCCCATCAGCTTAAAATATCAGAAATTGAAAATGATGCTGCCAGAAAGCTGGGTATTTAATATATGGCTCAGTACTTACGTGTTTGTCTCCTTTGTCTTTATCAGCGCATTAATTTCTTCTTGTTGCACCAGCATATTTTTATTATTTAAGCAAATTATCATGGCTAAGGTAAGTAGGGCAATTATTCTTTGTTAGCTGGCACACTTCCATGCCTTTCATGTGTTCAAGAGTCAGCTATGAATTATAAGGATGTAATGTCCCTGATGGATTTAGCGGTGACATCATAAATTCTCACTCTGATGAAGACACTAATACGTGCTGTTGCCAGTAATTTGCTGACACCACTTAGAGTGAAGGGCACAAACAAAAATCTCTTTCTTGGCATAGTACCGTGGAAGCCAAAGCTACTGTGAAAGAAAACACCAGCCAGGTGAATTCAAGTTCTTTGGAAATACATTTGTTAAATGGGGAACAATACACCTGCATACTGAATGATGCTTTTCTGCACGCAGGGCGTGCTTCGGAAACCATGGTCAGCTGAACAGAAAAAAAGAAAAAGGAAAACCAGATATGTACTTGAGGGTTCTGGCAATAGTTTGTTAATTGTTTCAGCTTAGATAAAGCAGTTCTGGAGTAGCTTGGGGTTCACCATGGTATCAGCATGTAGCTGGATTGGACCCAGCACAGAACCTGGACTGATTCCCTATATGAACTCCCTTCCCGTCGTTTCCCCAGTGGACTGTCATGCCTTGCTCCTCTGGCTCCAGACTCTGACTGAGCACTGGTACCACACTCCGTAGCTACAACCCAGTGAGGTCAGCATGTCCACACGGGCTTTGAGGGCACCTTGGGAGCACCCTCAGGTGAAATGGTGACCTATTTCTCCTGAAAGAACAGAGACAGTCATGGTGGGACTGAAGCCTGGCTTGTAGTGAGGTCCATTGGCATAGATGAGTTTTTGGGTATCTATTTGTGTCATCCACCAGAATAGCAGCTTGGCACACCCTGCGGGCCACAGAGGAGGTTTGGCCTTGTCTTCTCAACATGATATATGGCATTACTGATCCATCCCTTCACTCTACCCATCACCGCTTCATCCTGCCTAAGCGCTCCAAAAAAGAAATTTAATTCTCACAGCACACATTCATAGAATACTGTTCATCCTTTAAACCGATTCCCTTAAACATACCCTAAAAATCAGCACCACTGTTGCTCAAGAGACCTTTGTTCTAGGACCTTGGAATCTCTCTTAGTCTCTTTTTTAGGTAGATTTAACAGGTCTCACATTTCTTCCCACCCCTCCCTGCCACTCAGGCCTCCCTTTTCTCTAATAAGATCCCATCCAGGTGCTTTAAGGTGGCATATGCTGAATCCCAGAACACCATCAGGAAGCTGAAGATGCTGGATTGTATGCTGGAACTGTATGTGGCTCTTGGGCAGCAATATGAAAATCTTTTCCATACTAAAGTACATTAGAATATTAATTATTCCTGTTAGTCCAAGGTGTCAAGTAGCATTATCAATACCATTATAAAAATCTTCATGTTAGGGTTCAAACTTTGAACTTTACTTAAAAACAATAATGGTGTAGAAATCCGTTCCTTCTCTTTGCATTCTCTGTTCTTGAACAATTCCAAATTTTAGATTTTTTCTGTGATCCTATGAATCATCTTTTCCTGCCCCAAGTTCAAATGGGAGCTGCATCTCATGATGCCACATGACTTCAGAAGCTGCAGCTTTGAACAAAAGCCAAAATATTTGTCTTCTGCATATAAAATGCACTTTATATCATCTTGACAATGAATCTGTTTGTGCACCGTATCAAGCAGTGCCTGGCTTCCCTCTGCCATATGGTGCAGTTTTATTAATAGTATTGATTTTAATCTAATTTACCTGAAAGCTTTCAAACCTCCTGCTTCTGTAATGTACCTGAAACACTAACCTACAGGTCAATCCAGATCATACCTGTTTGAAGCACTCCACATGAATTTCCATCCAAATTCTATCTCTTCCAAGATTGCTGGGTCCTGTCAGTGTTTTGCCTTTGTTCTTTTCTGGCAAAGCATTGATATGACATTTGTAAATGTTGCCAGATGAGTTGGTGGCCTGGGTTTGGTACATAATTCAGAATTTCAGTTTTTCAAGCCCTCTGAAGCAGCAGCCAATACTGGAGCCAAAGTTTAATATTGTTAGTGTATTAATTTATGTCAGTGGTTGAGTACATTTTTTTTTTTTACTACATTTCACAGAAAATCTCCTACTACCAGCAATTGATCAAACATGACAAGCTCCCACTTGGCTAATGCCTGTGATATGGGCTACTTAACTCCTGTATTCCTTCCCAGAATGGAAACTGCGGCTTCTGGCGAAATAAAGGAGCTTCTGTTTCTCTGCCACTGTCAGAAATGGAAATTCAGAGCAGTATTTTCATCTGCTTGAAACGCCAG
This sequence comes from Platysteira castanea, assembly GCA_013397175.1. Taxonomy (NCBI): domain Eukaryota; kingdom Metazoa; phylum Chordata; class Aves; order Passeriformes; genus Platysteira; species Platysteira castanea. The sequence goes on from VYXC01008786.1 coordinate 621,713, forward strand.
ATCAGATTAAAATCCTGATGCCAAGGGGAAGGCATTTGCTTTGAGCTGCGGTTCTTAATGGTCCTCAGCCCACCACTTTGTAGGAGCATCTCAACCTTGTCGCTCCTCCTCTCACTGGAGCAGTGCTAAAGTGTCAAATCATTAACAGAGGCTGAGGTCTTCTGGCAATACCCCACGAGGGTGAATTCAAGCCTGCTATAGGGCTGCCAGGCTAAGAGAGTTACTTCAAGGAGGAAAGCACACCGGTGGAGACGTAAACTGGAACTCGTGGGGCGCACGAATCCTACCTGGTGATCCTGTAAATTGGACATTGCAGCCTCTCTCTTGGGGAGAGCGAGTGGGATGGGCTGCCCCAGGGAGCAGGGCCTTTGAGTCACGCACTGATCCCTTGACCTTGGACATCCTAAAGTTTGTGATCACTGAGCTGGGCTCAGGTAACAGAGACGATCATGGCCAGCAGCTTGAGGAAGACATCTATCCCGCTTGGACATGCTCTTGTTGCTAAACCTTCCCTGCACTTCACACACACGGGGAGCCTGGTACGAAGTGTGTTGTTGTCATAATGAAATCACAGGGAATCAGATGGAAAAATGTGTGTTTGAGCGTTTAAAGCTAGACTTGTAGACCACAAAACAGACTTCACAAGTAGAGGTCAAGGTGGCACCAATTAAGACAAGATTATATTTAATGGAAAGTCACCTGGATTGAATTAAGTATATTTTCTTGGACTTAGCAGGCTGGAATCAGGATAAACAAACTTCTCCAGAATTCCTAGGTGACCTCCAATAATTATGACCAAATCTGAGTTTCAAGTTTTCAGAGCCCCCAAATTATCTTTTATATAAGAACACACATTGCTACTCGGGAGGTCTGTTTGTTGTGATGAACAGAGCACAAAATAAATCCCTCACACACAATACTGCAGGTGGAGGCTGCAGAGCAGTTTCTCCGACCAATAGAGCTAATGGGCCTCCAGTGTAAAACACATTTTTGTAACTCCCTTTCTTCAGACCTTCTCTTTTGTGAGAAACACAGTGCCAAAAGAACTTAATGGCTTTGTTTTCCAGTCCATAAACTGCTGATATGTCACTGGTGTTGCAGTTAAGCATACACAGTAAACCCACCAGAGTTCAAGCTCGTGCTACAGTCAAGCAGTGGGGCCACCACATTTTTTTTTTTAAATGAGTTTATCGTTGCTGCACATTTAAAATATGATAATTTACCTCTACATAAAAGTACAGAATAAAAAAATGATACATACACTTCTCAGTGTTGTGGGTTCAGTCTGTGGCATCTTTGCCCCTTACGCAGACAGTATGCCCAGGAGAGGCATGGAAATTAGGCTTTAATTCTTGTTTGTTTGCCAGTCTTGGCCTGCATAGTCTACTTGCTCACATTAAGATGAACATTGGTCAACAGTTTTTCACCACAAGAGAGTTTCTTTTGAAAATGCGTTGGTTCACTGGGCTCCACTGATCCCGCCAAGACATTTAAACGCCTACTTAATGAGCCCATGCAGGTTTTCAGATCTCTAATGGGTGTCAATTATTTGGACCCTATGAATCCCTGGCAGCTTCTTAGTGAATGCACACTCTTTCACTATTTTCTGTTAGCAGTGAAAAAAAGAAAAGCTCAGTATTTCCTAGAAGATGCAAAGGAAGTTTCCTGAAAGTTCTCTAGAAATGTCTAAAATTTTTGGTTTGAGCTAACACTGGACTAGAATATAATTTTGAATACAAAAAACATTCCTTGTCGACCTCAAGTAATTTCATGTATGCTTTTCAAGAATCAGCCCAACTTCCAGTCTCTCAGTAAACTTATAACACCTGTCCTAAAGAAGTAAATGCCACTCTTGCAGTATTTGCTTCACTTAATGCTGATTTGAACCTTTAAGCTCATGGCTCATGGTCTTGCCCACTATGATTAGAGATACTGGTGTTATACTACAAAAAGAATGGGAAGGCTTAGATTTTCACAGGAGATAAAAAAATGCTTGTTCTTTCGCTAATGAAAATGGAGGCAAATCTGCTGCAATTAATACTTTGAGTGTTTATGTACAAGTTTTTGAAGTGTGTATTTCTGTATTTGTTTAGTTTGAATCTTGGGGGTAAGGAACCATATTGTTAAAGAGGAGAAAATACAACAGGATCAACAATTCTTTCAAAGCTTGCAAAGACACTTCTAAACACCTTTATGTGGGATGTACAGATAAAGGTGTAATGTATGGTTATTTTTGGCTCTGTCTGATTCAGTGTTTTGTATCTTAGTGCTACTGCCATGCTCTTTCCCCCTAACCATGACCCCTGGGACCACTGTATAACCATACTCCACCCTCATCTCAGCCCCAGGGTTATTGATGCTTTCCCTTGTCCTTGCATTCCTTTTCCTGACTTCACATCTCTCTTCCGTCGCAGTCTTGGTTCATACTACAGGTGCCTGACCACCTCTTCACACTGTAGTTAATTGCCTTCTACCCCATCCCCACCCCCCGCCAGGTAGGAATTAAAGATCACAACCTCAAATAGACCCAGCTGAATCTCTGTACCCAGCCTGCAGAAAGGCCAGAAAATCAATCTTCTTGGGGTAAGAAGTGTGGTGTAAGGCTTGGCCCCCCCAGGTGGGAACCAGTGACTGGTGTTGCCCGGTGCTGCTTTGGGAGTAAAGCAGTAATGTTTGCAGAAGGATACTGCAAAAGCCCGAGCTCTGCATCCTGTGCTCCTTCCACACAGGAAGGCACCATCTCAGACTCCAGATACTATAGAGAAAAAAGTACTTGGTTTCACAGAATCATGGAATGGTTTGGGTTGGAAGGGACCTTAAAGATCATCTAATTCCAAGCCCCCTGCCATGGGCAGGGACACCTTTCGGTAGATGAGGTTGCTCAAAGTCCCATCCAACCTGGCCTTGAACACTTCCAGGGATGGGGCATCCATAGCTTCTCTGGGAAGCCTGTTCCAGTGCCTCACCACCCTCACAGTAAAGAACTTCTTCCTAATATCTAAACTAAATCTACTCTCTTTCAGTTGAAAGCAATTACCCTTTGTCATATCACTTTTTACAAAGTCCCTCCCCAGCTTTTATGTAAGCCCTAAAGGTACTGGAAGACTGCAATAGTGTCTGCCTGGAGCCTTCTCTTCTCCAGCTATCCAGGAGATATATTCCCTCATATATTTATTAGGCCATTCCTGACTCCTATAGCAAGGTGTCACCTTCCACCGTGTCTTTGATAAGAGGCTATTGATCAACTGGATATCACCACCACTCGTGCAAGTTACAGTCAGTGAACTAACATTTGGTCACTACTTCTCTGAGCTGAATTCAAGCATGAAATTGCTATCAATGCCATCCTTACTTCCAACAAAAACCCTTCCTGCTAGGATAGTCAAGGAAAATATTTTAAGCCCCGAAAGCTCCTTAAAATTTATGGGTACATGGGCATCCATGTGAATCAAACTAAAGCTGACAATCCCGAAGGGCCACATTAGTTTTCTCACAAAAACACATGAATGTAGCATTCTGCCCTACACTTGGCAGGTTATTCATTTATTTTAATTTGCAAGAACCGTGACTGAGTTACATTCATCTTCCCAGATGTTGTTAGTGATGAAAGCTGAAGGAACAAGTCCTTTCTGATGTTCATGTACTGTGTGCCAAACCTCATCTTGAGCCCCTGGCTCCTGCTGTACTTTTCTTGTGTCTGTACTGCTGCCTTGTGATAAATGAAACTTGCAGAATCACACGTACTGTGGTACAGGAACAAGCATCTTGTCTGGGGAGTGGTCAGTGCCGGAGGCTAAAAACTTGGGCTGTGTGTACATCTGCGGAGGCTCATGTAATAACTACAGTAAAGTTATTATAACTAAAGCAAAGGTGCTGAGGCTTTGATTACAAATGTCAAACAAAATGGGAAACAAAGCAAGGCTGAGGAAGGAAAAAGGCCCTGGCCCTATGTTCTCCTCCCCCCACCTCATCACAACAAACAGCTTTTCTGCCTTTGTTTTATTAGCTCCAAAAGCCTTTGCAGTCTTGCCTTCTTGGCACACTTGTAAAGTTCTGGGAAGCTCAGAGTTTTCTCTCAGTTACACTGAAAAGCCACAGATGGTCTAAATGATCGTTTGTAAATAAATGAATAATCAGAACCAAAAAAACTCTGCAGAAACCCTCTACCAGCCTTTTCTAATTTTTTACAAAACGCCTCAGAAACAGATTGCATACTTCACCAGCAGACTGAAACACCATGTTACCAATTTGCGCAGATGGAGATCCATTTCGTCTCAGCTAATTCAGGGTTTTCAATTTCCACGAAGCTCCTTCCCGCTGGAAGCAGCGAAGTACCAGACCTCCGTTTGCTGGATGAGAGACAGGCACCAAAGGAGCAGCTCCCATTTCCTGCTCAGATCCCTTACCTGCAGACCCATCCACCAGCCTGGATGTGAGAAAAAGCCCCCAGCACTGCTGAGGCTAAACCTCTGCCTTCATGGCCCTGCTGTCCCCTGGGGCTCTGCCTCTGTCCACACCTGGGTGCTGAGGTGATGGTGCTGTGTGCAGGACCCTGGGCTGTCCAGGTGATGTTCTTGGATGCCTCTATCATGGGGGAGGCCACACTCTCTCCTGTGGGATGCTCTTTGCAGCCCAGGCTTGGGCTGAACCCCTGCTGCCAGTGGGGAAGATGAGAACAGGCCAGGTCTAGGGGCACGTGGGGCTTTAGGGAACCCCTTGAAGCACCAGTTCAGCTGTGGGGGACAGGCACAGAAGGAGTCTGAGCATTCATCAGACTTAACCTTTTATAGAAACCCTTAACCTTTTATAGAATCATAAAATGGTGTGGGCTGGAAAGGACCTTAAAGATCATCTTGTTCCAACCGCCTTGCCGTGAGCAGGGGCCCCTTCCACTAGGCCAAAGCCCCATCCAGCTTGGCCTGTAACACTTCCAGGGATGTGGCACCCACTTCACCTCTAACATCTCAAAGTAAAGGGCTTCGAAACTGCTGCTCAGCTGTTGCATACCTACGTGGACACCTGGCTCCTAAATACATTCCCAGGAGTGCCCCTGGTGCCCCAGCTACCTCTAGAGAGAGCTAGTCAGTGCATACCTACATTCGTGCACACAGTGCTTGCATGTGTGCAGGTATAAATACACACATATCTATGCACCAAGCAGGTACATGCGTGTACTTGCATGCCTCTACGTGCTACCAGGCAGAACTCAGATGTCAGTGTAGACGAAGTAGGTATTTAAGGATAAATGAGGAATTAAAGCAGCTTTATCTGCTGGATAAAGTGATAGCTGGGGAACAACTGAATCCTGCTTCCCACATCAGCCAGCCCTCTCTTTCAGCAGCACATTTCCATGAGGCTGTGGGCATAGGAGAAGAAGCCATTTCCCAGGAAATCCTCTGCTGTCCCAGCCTTGGTCACGTGCAGAGAGGCTCCGTGTCATCTCAGTGATGAAGCAATCTCACTGTTCCTCTCCCAAGTCTGCCAGTTGCTCAGAAATGGCAACACATGGTTGCAGCAGCCAGGGCTGGATTTGCCTCTGCTGAAATGGAATGGCACAGCAGCGTGGCCATGATCTTCCTGGTGGAAAAGACTGAGATTTTTTCCACCTCAAAATCAGACACAGTGTTCTTAGCTAAGCTACCACAATGGTTATTTTATTTATGCTGTTTGCAGTAGATTCTCTTCTGCATACATGATGTATTGAATGAATGTATTTAACTGTACTTTTCCAGCCAGAGACTGCTGGATGGAGACAGAAAACTCCTTTCCAGAGCTGCAGGCTTCCTTATTCCCATCCAGTTCCAGTGAGGGTGTTCAGCCACCGGTGCTGCCACACATGCTATGCCGCATGTGCCACATTTACGATCTGGTTGATCATGGAAGAAGGAGATTTAATAACTCCTTACAAACTGCATACCAGAGCCTCTTCAGGGCATTGCATTTGTAAGAAACACAGAGGGGAGCCCATAATAAATGTTACAAGGGGAAATACCTGTGACTGATAAGAAGCTGAGCGGATGACAAATCACAAAAACCTCCAGAGAACCCCTCAGGAGCAGATAACCTTGAGACGTACCTGTATATAAAGATTAAACAGCAACCTGAGCTCAGCAGAGATTTATAGAGCTTTGCAAGCATCTTGGTTTCACTGTTTGCTTTTGCAGTAGTTTCTGGACTTTATTGTTAGTTTCTGTCTGTTAATATTCTGCATAGGCCCAAAAATACAGGTGTAGAGAAGTCACCCCAGAAAAAACAAAGAATTTATTTGAAATATTTTACAAGGAGGTTTTATAGATCAATATCCCCAGCAAACGAGAAAGATAACCAGGAAAGGGCACAGTGCACCTGTGAGCAAGGTTGTGCAAAGATACAAATGAAAACATAAAGGATAAAATATATTGACATGTTTCAGCTTGCTGGCTAAATCTGGTTATTCATTCCTTTGTAAGGGGCAGGTCTAGTTATTACGGGCTATATATTTTTGGTAAGACAAATACGTGAGGCAGTAAATGCCTTTGTGAGCACGCTTCAACAGGAAGGGTATGGCTACTGCTGCTATTTGGGGCCTCTCACAGAAAACACCTATGGGTATAAAAACTGTAGCCAGTTATGGACTGGGTAAGAACCTGAACCAGAGAGCCTGTTCTAATGGCCAAAGTGAGAGGGAGGAACTCCAAATGCTCAGGCACTTTTATGAGTATCAGGAAACACTTTCTCACTGTGAGGGGCGCTGATCCCCGGCACAGGTTGCCTACCAAGGCTGTGGAGTCTTCATCCTTGCAGATTCTCAAAAGCCATCTGGACACAGTCCTGGCAACTGGCCCTAGGTGTCCCTGTTTGAGCAGGGGACTGGACCACTCGACCTCCAGAGGTCACTGCCAACCCCAACCATTCTGCCATTCTGGCAATTTTTGCTTAACTACTGAGCCACTCCAGCTTCAGTCGATTGCCTTTGGATCTGTCTATTTAAAGGGCTTAACTCTGCCAGCTTTGCAAGGATGGGAGGGTTGTTTAGGGACACAGTGTTTCCACAGGGTGCACCACAGGCACGTCTGAAGAGACCAGTTACGTCTGTGGCAGCTGGACCACGGCTTCACTTTGGAAAGGACAAATACTTGGTGATCACAAATATGTGTTTCCCCTAGCCTTGCCCTTTCAACTCCCAACCAAAATGTCATGCCACTGGGCCACAGTGCAGCGAGCAGATCTTTCAGACAGGCCTCCCATATGGATGAGCTTTCCTGTTAGAGGCTGGACGCGAGGACTTGCACTGTAAATCAATCCATGGGTGAAAGTCTGCACTGCCAGGACTCCATCTGGGAAGCGAGCAATGTCCCTGGGTTCAAGGATGATGCCAATGTGATTTTTTTCTGCACGTAGAGAGGAAACTGTGCTTATCTGATCTAGTAGCTCAATGTGCAAAGTTGAAGGTGGTTACCAGAGGCCACTCCTTGTCATGCTCACGGAGAGCCAGACGTGCCCCGTAAGATGTACTTAACACAACGTGCCAACTTTTCATTCCAAGTGGACTGTTCAATAACAAAGGGGAAAAAAAGGGGGAGGGTTTAGATGACAATTGAGCAGTTGTTTGTACAAGTGGAAGAAATAACTTTTCAGGAGCAGAGCATGGGTCAGGGCAAAGGATGGTGTGGGCGTTCACTGAGGAGGTCAGACTAAACAGGCAGTGATGCATTTTATACTTATGGCACTGTTGGGAGAAAAAAGTGAAATTAAACACACACTGAGGAAGAACAAACAACTTATTGTGTGGAAAGCAGAAGGGCTTTGGAAGGGCCAGTGCGACTATCTCATTTTTAAATTCATCAGTGGTTTGAGAGATGGAAGATCTGTTCTAGCACAGCTCTGGTTGAGAAACATCTCTTCAAAAGGCTCAAAGGTCTCCAAATCACTTTGTTTACTCATTTCTCTGCCTGTAACCATGTAACACTATGGCTTTTACTAGATAAATGATCATATCGGTTAAAGGTAAGTGAATGGAAATTCAAGGGAAGGGGAAAACTAATTTTAAGGAGAAATTTCACCTGTAAGGGCGAAGTGCAGCTCCAAGCCTCTGACATTATATCCAGTTGTTCTAGACTGGCTCAAACGTAAAGGAAGCTTTTTTATGGAATGGTCAGACACAAGGGAGAAGCCCACAGGCCTCAGAGTGTCCCTAGGAGCAATTGCAAACACCAACTCTCTTCAACCGGGTATGAACTTGCTATTTCCAGTGTGCCACTGCCCTCCTGCAGCAGCTGCTCCCTCCCTGCAGGGGCGCGGAGTGCACAAACGCTGTCTTGGCCGCACGGTGCCTCCCAGACGCTGCACATCGACTGCAGCAGCCTCCCCACACAGAGGGAACGGAGAGGGGCAGAAGCAAAGAGTTCCCCTTTTAAAGTACTGGGGGAACTCAGATTACACACTAATGAAAATATTTTTATATCATCCCAGGACATTTTTGTTTATACTGCTGAGTGCTATTTTATTTGTTCCAGCTTTGCCACAGATGCAAAATTCTGTGAAAGGAGAAAGAGTATCTACTCTCTATGATGGCTTTTAAAAACTGAGAAAAGCAAGTAAAATCCATTTCTTAAGCAAACATTCCATTAAAAAATCACTATATGTTTATAGAAAACAAAGGTTTAATTTAAAAAAGTTAGTAACTGGGTATTCCAGAAGGTTTGAGTCATCCACAGTAATAATTAGGGGGTTTGTTCCATACAAAATGCTTTATTTAACCTTCATGCCTCCATTCAGATAATTGTACAAATGCATACATTTAAAGGTTTAAACTCTATTTCAATTCACAGCTCAATTCATAGGAAAGTTGAATACAGAAAAGCAATGCACCAACAAAATATGTTTGAGACACCATTTAAAACGATAACACTTGTTCATTTAAATCTTTGAGAATAGAGTGGAATAATCATCCTCTGACAGATTTCATTAGGGGACTCCCTTTACATTATCATAGGGCAAAAATCACCTTTTTACAGTAAGAGGGAAAAAAGCTCTGAGTATATTTACAATACATACACTATACATAAATACAAGAACAACACTTACATAATATTAATAAACTTATAACATAGGCATTGCCTAAACACTACATAGTATATAAATGCAGAGGAAACTATTGGGAAATTAGATCTTCAGAAGTTTAAATTGTGAAGAAAAGTAATTTTTGTATTTAAAAGCTTTTGAAAAGAAGGCAAAAGAAAGACTAAAAAAAACTAATATGTTTGCCCGCTAGCACTGGTATTTTTATTCCATTTAAATGTAGGAGCGCTATTGACACTACTATCTCTATGGGGTTACTGATAATGGCCCTCCCTTTTGCATCTTATCTAGGAAAAAGACTGAGGTGCTGTACATACTAATTCCATTGCTGTGAAGCTTCAGTCCCAAATGAATCGCTTGGTAAACTACGGGATGTTTTTGTATTTTTACACAGGAGGATCAAATGAACACTCATTGGTACATACAACAGTAATGACCTGATTAGAAGGAACAATTTGGGGCCAAATACAATCCCATCCCTAGGTTTTCATTCAAATAATGCCATAGGGGAATTTTCTTCTTCCATAAGTAACTTGGCCAAGAATGATATTTTTCAGTATTGTTGTTTCTTACTAAACACAGCTGAAAGAACTTTCTGATTTAATGGTATTTTTGACCCCACATGTTGATAGCAGTGTCCAAATCTCTCTTTCCCTGGATGTGTATGAATGCATGTGTCTCTGTGTGGGTTGAAGGTCTTAAGGCTGATGGTGCATGAAACTTAAGTAATTCATTACTACCTCTGTGTATATTCTACCAATGTGCAAATGGGAAATCCAACTTTGTAAGGACAGACAGAAGGCCAAGAGAGCATATTGTGTAGGTGTTCAGTAAGAACTTACATTACCAAGGAAGCCATGTATAGGACAATCAGGAAAGAAATAAACCATGCGGGTTTTTTAAAGATGGAAATGCAGCAGTGAAAAAGTCTGACACCAGAAATGACAACATGAACTCTGAATTGTGAAAAATACTAGTTCAGCCATGACGATTTGGCTCAAGTTGTCTTTCCAAAGCTCTTTTACATCTAGAAAGGCAGGGAGACTGGGAAAAACAGTATCTGAACCTAGTTGTGTATTTCATGGTTCATGCTTATGACAATCCATCAAAGCCATCACTTGTGGTCCCATACCAGACACTGAATTATTGCTTTTAAATGCTGAGGTCACAGCGCAGAGCAAGGTTTAGCAAGTCAATGTGTGAACCACCTCTTCTTTGTAACTGAGAGCACCTTGGCTCACTGAAACTTCTGACTCTGAATTGGGAAAGATACTGCAGGCCATTCATATGGACAACAGGATCTCAAGTACATTTTTTTATTCTTAATTTTGTAATAGCTAAAATTCACATGCCCAGCTTTGCTTCTCTGGAGGACTGAAGAACTCTGTATTGAATAATGTAAAAATTACTACAAGGGCAAATAATTTTATTTAATAATTTAAAGTCAGTCAGCATGAGCTGCTATAGAATAATGCTGGCAAAGCAAAAAAAAAAAAAAAAACCAAAACAAAAATTCAAAAATAAGTCAAAACGAAACAAAACAGACTAACCTCCCCCTCCCCCCCGAAAAGAAAAGAAAAGAAAAGAAAAGAAAAGAAAAGAAAAGAAAAGAAAAGAAAAGAAAAGGAGAAAAGAAAAGAACCCTAACTCAGTTTGCTTTTCAGAATGAAGGTAAAAAACCTGGCTCATTTTGGGAAGGTGAAGACAAAGTGCCTTTTCCTACAGAAGAACTAACAGATGCAGAGCTGGAATCAGCCAAACCTCCCAGCATGGCAGATTTCTAAGGGTTCCCCCTCGTAGTGTTGTTCTTCTAGACCAAAAAACCAAACACTCCTCTCCAAGAACGGCTCAGGTACTGGCTAAGAAACTAAGGGTTCCTTTGTCCTTCTGATAATACATTCCCTGGTGCTCTCCCAAAATCCCCAGCATGAGTTGTACTCTTTTATGTGCTTAATATCTGGAAATAAGCTCGGGACAACAGAGTAAGTATATGCATGTTCTGATGGGAATATTTCTGCCAGTGGTTAATATTTAAATTTGTTACTGAATTTCAGCTTTTTCACATAATTAACTCATCTGTAGGAAAATCTAATTTTTACACGTGCGTCCACCTGTGCTTTTTGGGGGGAGGTTTTGTTTTTGCACCTGCACTTTCATTTGTGTATGAGCCTCAGTGACACTCCAGCAGCAAACCACTGATGGCAGCAGAAGTCTAGACAAAATGCAGGATTTTTCAAATACAAAATTTTGCCTGGATAAATGACAGGTACAAATTCGGAGGGTGGAAAGCAATCTTCCTTGGCAAAGGCATTAGGACAACCAGTTACATTTTGATTTCCAATAAATTAATTTTTAAAAACAGAAGAAGCATGAGGGCTGGCATTACACTGCTATTTTAAGAATCCATTACCAGTAGTTAATATTTACCAAAAAAAACTTGAGAAAAAATACGAGTGCAAGAGTTACAGCTGGCCATTTTCGGGTAAGATCAATTAGTCTACTGATGCAAATGTTTAGGCCACTCAATATAAAAATCTCCATACTTTGTTTCAGGAATATTGACTTCTTTGCTATTCAAAGTCTCTAGACTGACAGTCCCCAATTTTTCACTCATTTGTCCCCAAAAGAAAGAGAAGTGATATATTTTGTCCACTCATGAGTCAACCAAGACGATATTAAATACTATGAGCATTACATGGTGAAGAGAAAGGAGACATAAGGTGAACTCTTGTGTTTCCAGAGTTCAATGCAGAGGATTTTTCAGGAGAATCCCTGTTCTATCATATTCCCTAAAAAAAGCTCCATTGGGCTTATTGCTGGTTTTTGGATTACTTCACTAGAGAATACCCTGGATACACGGGCATATCTAACGTAAATTAGGAAGAAATCCACTAAAACACTGCTTTGACAACGACCTCCAATCACACCTACTGAGAATCGGTACAGCTACGAGTCATTTGTAAACTAAGATTTATTTTCTTCTTACAAATATATGACAGATGTTATCTGAGAAAATAACTAAAACCTCTAACACAGTATCTCAACATGTGAACATACAAATGGCACTTTGTGTTTTTTTCTGTGCTGCATTATTGTTCTCCAAGTAAAATTTCATTTTCACCTTATTGTTAACAGAATCCCATCAAGTTATTGCTGTGTAAAAGTATAGGAACATCCCATCAGTTCTAATTACAGGCACTTTCAGTTTCTGTTTCACCTTTTAAAATAGATTTTAGGCTATCTCACTGAAGTGTATGTGTATTTTAAACGTCAGAACTGTCCTGTTACAATGGATATTCTTGACATGTTACTGCACCTAGAAGACTAAACTCCCCTGGAATCCGCAAAAAGCAGCTGCCTATTTCAGCTCTGCAACCTTTAATCAAGATGTACTGTAGTCAGGGAAATACAAGAAGAAATAAAATCATATGAGTGTTTGCCATTCCTGTATCTGCAGTTCATTGTTAAATGCCAGAAGGGAAAAAAAAAAAAAATCACAAAACGCCAAAGCTTTCATATGGTTTTCATTTTAACTGTTTTCTTCCTTTATTCAGTCAAAGACATTGAGCGTTGACTTATTTGACACTGAAGGACTCAGTATAACTTTGCTCTATCACACACCATCTGCAAAACAGCAAAGAAGTGGCCACTCCATTTTGCAGAGAAAACACGCTCTGATAAAACAGAACAATTTACTTCTTGTGTTTTGTGTTTCAGCTTTGCAAGGCATTATCTAAACAGGCTTCCCAACAAAAACAGAAGGTAAGGATTGTTTAAAAATGTACTTCATTTAACCTATTTAACACCCCATGTAAAACTGAGTTTGAAAATATTTTTCCATTATCACAAATATACAGGATATTTTAACTGTTACAAGTATAGTAAAATATTTTCAAGTTACTGTGATTTCTAAAGATGCAGTATCCTTAGTTACATTTTTATGCCAAAACCTGATTTATTGTGGAGAACTGAAGCCTTTTCAAGGTTCCAATGGGCATGACTTCATAAGCCTACATTACACAGCAACTGCTACGCTATAGCAAAACTGTGAAAATACAACAATTTCTATGTGCACTTCTCCAGTCACGTATCACAAGCAAAGGCATAACACAATAACATGAGCTGGTTTCTTAAGGTAGTATTTTCTACACCAGTATTTATTTAAAATTCTTCCTTTTCTGCTTTTTTTCCCCCTAGATTTAATTTTAAATAAATTGTTTATTACCCACACAAGGGTAGAGACACTGGTGGGGCTTGGCAAGTGCTGGGGTTTATATGCATGAGTGTAAGGATGAGCATGTGGGAGTAGCATGGATTTACTGAACCATCTTAAGACCTGATTGCTGTGGAAGATGCAGTTTCATACAATGACCTTTCCAAACCCAAATTCAAACTAAAAAGTGAGTGGGATATTATTAGTCATACTTACTCTGATTTTGAGGTACCCACCTTCAATAAAGGAGAAAGAGAGTTTTTTACATTAAACAGCATTTATTATCAGAAGATAAATTTATAAATGGCAACTAGAATACATTTTCAGTGTGGCTAATGGAAAACGAGACTGATGATCACTGTTATTCCCATTATTAAAGGGGAGAAAGGCTGTCCAGCTATTTGTCCATGCTCTGCACTGCAAGTTTACCCAAACATCAACATCACTGATGTAATTTTCAACACTGTTAATTTTGTTATACATTACTCCAGCAAATAATCACATATACAAGTCAGTCTAAATCTATTTAATTAATTATGTAAGCATGAGAGAGAATAAGGAATACTGCATCTTCATCTCCAAGTAAAAACTGCTGTTGCAATGAGCCAGTTTTACAGTGCTGAATATAAAGGGTGCTCAAAAAATAACAACAACTAAAAATTTTTCTTAATCAGAGCCGTTTGCTCATTACATTGTCCTAAAATGCTGGCTACTGAGATTTCCTGACAAATTCATTTAGAACTTTTGAGAACACATGAAATCTGACACTTCATGGCATAATTTCCCTTGCAAGCTGTGATGGACAATGTCACGGCATGGTGGACTGAATCTCTGTCTTTCTGAAAGAATGGGACACTGTGTATTTGTGTCTCCCAACTGCTCAACTCAGATGGACCTACTGCATCGTGTCAGGATGAGATCTGGCATTTCTGCATGCTACACATGATGTAAGCCTTCGCCACAGCCAGGAAATGTCACAGACCTGTGGTGGGGTACCAGGATTTTTGAGGAAACTACCCTGGAGCAATTGCCTGTGGTCTTCGCACAAGCACAAAAATTTGGCAGGTCTGAACCACAGCCAGGGAAGGCAAGGACACACTGAGGATCTGGGGAACATCAGCTCCACATTCAAACACGCCCACCCCACCAAGTAACTTGTCTTAAGATACTTCTGAAGAGGACAAAAACCAGAAAATGACGTCACAGAGTAACTGAGATCAAAGCCTGCAGGTGCTGGTATGAATGAGAACCTTGTCAAGAACCATACTGGGCACTTGAAACCCAGTGGTGGTTGCTGGTTGTGCAAGTCTGCAAGTAACAGCAGCATGAGAAGCCCTTGCACACCTGCTGGAAAGGCTGAGGATGTACTTCCTGCCTGTGAAATAACAAAACGCAGCACACACTCCTTTACCTTTTGGATTCATTCTCCTACCATTGCCACGCTCCATGCCTGTGTCCCTTGGCCTGAGTGCTGCTTTAACCCTCTATCACACTGGGGTTCTTTGAATAAAACCAGACTCTCTTTCTGTTGCAGTGTTTCCAATGCATAAAGTAAGAGGCAACCAGGTGAAAAACCAGGGACTCACACAAACCAACCTCAGCCTTGGGAGAGCCTCTCCAGGGTCTGTCATACATATGCTCCTCCACAGGGCATGTCAAAGATGAATGCTAAAATTTAAGGCCTCTCCATTTCTCTTGTACTTTTTCTGTCTTCACTGACTACAGGGGAAGCCTAAAGAGGAACACTGATCTCTCCCAGTTGCACCCCGCCTTTGAGAGTAACATCACATCCTCCTGTACGCTAACAGAATGCCCATTAAGAGTTTCTGCTCAAACAAACTTAATTTTCTATGAGAGAAAAAAATCACAGATCCCAAAAGGAATTCTGTATGCCATTGGTTCTTCAACTGAATTACTGCTATTCAAATAATTAGTTGGTAAAATACTCTTGGGTAGGAAATCAATGGAATTCTACCTGACCTGACTTCTTTCCCTGAATGCCAACAAAGACAGATGCATATAAGGAGATGATATGAAAGTACACAAAAAACAGACCTCAGACATAATTCATGAAGCACCTCACACACAATACTTTGACAACCAGTTTTTTAAATCAACAGCAGTAATGCTCCTGGTAAAGACATAGTTCTGCTGCCCTGCGACGCCTCATGGTCTATCCAGAAGCCCTGATCTGTCCCAGATTTGGAGATGGATTCTAGAATGTCGTTGAATTTGGTGGAAGTAGATCACCGACACAGTCAGTGGGAATTGATAGGAGGCATTTTTCCCACAACGGCTGTGAATAATCTGTGTTTAGTTTCTCTGCTGACCACTCTGCAGTGGGAAGCCTGAGTTTTGACAGTAGTAAGTTCTTTCAGAAAGCTGATGAACTATCCATACTGGGGAATATTAAGGATATTTAAAGACAGTCCAACTCTGGGGTCTGTGAATGCTGTTATAAAGTATTATCCCAATCATATTAATCCTCAATTAACTGTAACTACTTTTGTATCTGTATGGGTACTCTGTGTTGTTTTTTCATAAAGATTACCTTGATTTCAGAATCCCCCCCAACATTACTACGTTTACTTTAGGAATCTGATATTAACTGAGATGGGTCAAACATTTAAAAACGAACAAGTGGCATCACAAGTTTAATCTGTGCAATTCCTGGAACCAAATATTCATAATTAAATGCATTGCAAAAGACCTTTATGTTTACATCTTTCATCTCTAAGCTATGAAAATCTCAACACTTAAATATATTGCCAAGCCTCCCTTTTGTCAAATTTAGCTGAATAGGCAGATCCTTGTGAGGAAAGAAAACAGAAAAACACTATTCTGTTTGCATGAATAACTGATGACTAAGAGTTTCTCTCTTTCCTACATAATTCAATTAATACAAATTGGTTCGCAATTATAGGGCTGCATGGGAATGATCAAGAATTTCCTTTTATTTAATCTGAAAAGGCTTGGATTGAAAATCCCAGCAGAGGCAGCCACTGGTACACATATAAAGGGCCATTTATATCATACTAGACAGCTGGCAAAATCTTGTTATTCCCTAACTCCCAGGGAGAAATCTAATGTCTTGCAGAGCACCACTGCAGAAATATTTCTCTGTCCTACTTACAGTTCATCCACTACCTCCTCAACAATCAGCTTTTTCCTTTATCTTTCCTGCTTTCCAGACACAAGTATTATGTTAAAGGAAATAAAAGTACTTAATTGTGGTACCTAGAAGATCGGTGAAACCATCAAATGATTAACTTAAATGCTTAAATCTTACATGCTGTTTCTGCATACCCCCCACTTCTGTTGGTGTGGGGTAAATTATTGTCTCAAGAGCCATTTTATTCATTATTGCTTTTTCTCTGCAAGAGATGCAGCCGTTTCTTCTCTGTTTTGTTTTGATGATACATTCAATTCCATTTCAAGAATGGCTACACCACCAACCTTGATACCAGCAAGTACAAGATCTGACTATTTCCTTGTGTTCAAATAATGGTTGTGGGGAAGAGGATACCTGCATGAAAGAAAACTGCACATTGAGAATAGGGTAGTAGTTTTTAGGTGGGCTCTTTCTATACAAATCAGAAGATGGTTCTAAATAAGTCCATGGTAAAATACAGATACTTAATATGGTACTTCAGCAGAGATGCTGCTGCCCTTTGCTTATTTTACAGACTTCAACAACAACAACAACAACAAAAGAAAAGGAAAGAAAAAGATAAAAGAAAAACGTTAAATGGCTGGTGTCCTCTAGGGCATAATGACAAATTGTGGTACGATATTAAAATGCCACCATCATTATTGCAAAAGTCTGAACAAGCAACCCTCCAGTTCTGGCAGCGGGACCTCTCCAGCAGAATCTTCTTGCCTACTCACACGCAGCTTGTCTGTAGCACAGCTCCGGCGCAGTGCTGGCACCGGCCAGATGGTACTGAAAACAATGGGAAAAGATGGCATAATACAGATCTAGCGGCCTTGCTCTCATCCTCATCCTCATCATCCTCCTCCTCATCATCATTGGTTCGTGGTATCTATCCTCCAATCAGCAGTGATTTTTCAGGAACAAAATGTCTGGCAGCTGAGAAAACATACAAGCTATAAACATTTTTTGTCAAAGGATGCAGCATGTAAAATAATGCCCATTCCTGTAGCATTTCGGCTGCTATTTCCCAGGTGATTGTGATGACACTTTCAGGGGGTAGCCATGCTGAGGGGCAGACAGGGTTAACTTCAGATGGCGAGGAGAAGAGTGGCACTTCTTTTCCTGCTTTTTTTGTTTTGATTTCTGTTATTATTTTTGTTACAGACACCAGGGAAAGCCCTGCCTGTTAACACTGTAGAGGGGGATTCAGCCCTGCTGAATTCACTGCGGGTAGTTAAGAGACCCAGCTCTTAAACTCGGCTGGAACAGGTAGCGTTTCTCAAACCAGCATGTGCCTGCGGCGGTGGAGCGCCAAGTGATCCGAGCGGGAGAAGCTGCGGTCACAGTCTGCACACTTGAATGGCTTCACTCCCGTGTGCTTGCGGTAATGCCTCGTCAGTTCGTCGGATCGAGCAAACTTCCAGGTGCAGCCTTCCCAGGTACATTTGTAGGGTTTTTCTCCTGGGAGAAACAAAAGAGAGAGGGGAGGGGGGAAAAACAGGTTGTGACTTTCCCCTTGTTGCTATTAATCCCCACAATCCCCTCTGCACGCTTCCCATGAACACACACTGCCTAGGGGTTGCTTTAGGCCAAATTACACAATTATGAGGTACTGGATCTGCTGAATATAAGGAAAAGGGCCTTGAGATTTATCATTCCTGTGGCATTCACATGACTAAGAAAATCAACAGGATTAAAGCAATAATATAGATCCTACCTTGCAGGGGTGATGCGAGGATTAACATCAGGACAAAGGGCTGTGTAATTATTCTCATGATTACCATACGGGTTTGCAACCCTCATCTTGTCAGGCTACACTTTCTCTCCAAATGACCAGATTACCTGATACTTCCATAATTTACCATGGGCTGACACAGACTTCCTATTATTCTATGACGTTTATGAAGGTTTCTGATTATTTGTGTAAACAGCACTCTGCAACATTTCTTAGTAAGCTGGTAAAAATCAACTACAATTTCTCAATGAAACATAAAAATTCAATCTGCAAAACCTCCTCTTTACTTACTGCACTTACTTTCAGTAAAATTAATTTTGCATAAGATGTTACTAGGAATGGTGTACAATTTTTAAATGTACTCGGCCATGGGACTTGCACAATACTGTTCATAAATACCCATTTACTTCACTGAATTCAGACTTGGGCTAATGTGGATTTTTGGAAAATCCCACCATCTTGCTTTATATTTAGGGTTAAGAACTATGCTGTACTATGTCAGAGGAGAAGGTTAATACAGCCAAACTGGATTTTGTGCTTTCGTAAAGCAAACCGTTATAAAATCCCATTTTTGCCATGTTTCTAGGCTATGCTTTTTGTAGCTTCTATCACCCACTCTCAGTGTCTACAGAAATGCTCTTGGCAGTTACCTTGATCCCACAGTTCAGCATAAACCAAAACTGAGGAAAGGAAACTGTGTGAGGTCCGTATTTATCTTCCTTTTGTGTGTCTAAAATTTCACTTCCCCTTCTGAAACCAGCTAATCACAACCTGGACAACAAAAGAGGATCTCTGCAACAACTGTTTCCTTTATCAGGCACAATCATTCTTCAGTTATTTATTATCTCTTATGAATCATGAGCAGCTTGCAAGAAACTATTTCAATTACATGAACCAGTGACGCAACACTTGCTTTGTCGAAGGCAGAACCTCCCTCCTTGCGCCTCTTCAAAAGTCAATAAATGCTTTGCAGAGGGCCCTTGGTTTCAAAAGAAAATTCCCGAGTAGGAGTATCATCACAAAGTTCAAACAGCCCTGAAAAATCCAGCTGAAATGGCCTCTGTAAGGAAATCGAGTGCTATACAGACATCAGCATGACATGTCAGCAAGGTTGTCAGCAACATTTGAGCTCCTTGGGTTGGTACCTTCTGTGCACCATCTGTGCTGTGCTGCAGTTTTGATGTCAGACGGGGGTGGGAAACAGTTGCTGCGAGGAGAACCCAGCAATCAGGGCTCTGACCACAACCTGTAGTTGCACCAGCAGGAACTCAGCCTAGATAATTTTATACTCCCCAACCATGCACAGAGCACCAAACAGTGGTCATTGCCACCAGGTGGCCACAGCGTTGGGCACGTCGAATCCAGCAGCTGCTGCGAGCTGGACAGGCAGGCACAAGCTACACGGCAGATCGTGGGATGCACACTCCTGCCAATGACACGGCGCTACAAAATGTGCTCGAATTTGCCACCAAACTGTCTTACATAGATATTCTTGCCACAAACAGTTGGTGCAGAGCACCGTACAAATATAACAGTACCCCCATCCAACTTTGATTCCAACACTCTCTTGTCATATCACATTGATGTTTTCCAAGTGCAGCGTTTGTCCTTCCCTTCCCTCAACACACTTTTAAACTCTCTTGTTTGCCAGATACTACCTTGGTTGGCTTCTTTGATCACAGACACTTTCACACCACAGACATTTCTTAAGCTCTGGATTCTTACTTTAAAAATATCTGAAATTTTAAACATCTTCAGGGATGGAGACTCAACTACTTCGCTGGACAACCAGGGTGAAGAATTTTTTCCTAATATCCAATCTAAACCTACCTTGCTGCAACTAGAGGCCATTTGGTGTAACTAGAGGCCATTTCCTCTTCGTCCTATTGCTTAATACCTGGAAGAAGAGACCGACTCCCACCTTGCAACAACTTCCTTTCAGGTATTTGTAGATAGCAAAAAAGCTCCCCCGACCCTCTCTTTCTCCAGGCTGAAGAATCCCACTTCCCTCAGCCATTTCTGGTAAGACTTGTGCTCCACCCCCTCCACCAGCTCTGCTGCCCTTCTCTGGACACACTTCAGCAGCTCAATGTCCTTCTTTTAGTGAGAAGGACAAAATTCAACACGGGATTCAAGCTGTGGCTTCACCAGTGCTGACTGCAGGGGCACAATCGCTGCCCTGGCCCTGCTGGCCACACTATTGCTGATCCAGGCCAGGATGCCATTGGCCTTCTCGGCCGCCTGGGCACACTGATGGTTCATGTTCAGCAGCTGTCAACCAGCACCCCCAGGTCCTTTTCTGCTGGGCAGCTTTCCAGCCTCTCCTCCCCCAGCCTGTAGCACTGCATGGGGTTGTTGTGACCCAAGTGCAGGACTCAGCACTTGGTCTTGTTGACTCTCATACCACCGGCCTCGGCTCATGGATCCAGCCTGTCCAGATCCCTCTGCAGAGCCTTCCTAGCCTCCAGCAGATCAACACTCCCCAACTTGGTGTCATCTGCAAACTTACTGAGGGTGCACTCAATCCCCTTGTCCAGATCACTAATAATGATATTAAAGATATGAAATCCTTCCCCTTGGTACACAGAATTTCAGATCTTCCTTCCCTCAGTAGAAAACAGAACCCAGTGCAGAAAGGTGTGGTTTGCATGAGAAATACCAGAAACAGTTTGTTCATCCATTAAAACAGTATCACTTCAGGTAAGAAATGGAAGTCAGCTGATGGAAGGATGTGAGTGCAGATCACTCAGCTGGAGCTCCCATGTGTTGCTTCCAGCGTCCTCCCTCAGTGAATCCTGCCTACCCAGCCCTTATGGAGCTATGTGAAAGAGGCAGGACTGACCACATTCCTCGCAAGGTATTTACTCCACTGAAGGAGAATCACTCTTACAAGCTCAACCTAAGAGGACCTTTCGTTGTTTTCAATTAAATACATACATTTAGTTTAAGAAGGAAAAAACCACCCAAAGTAACCTTACTCTGAAGACACTTACTCATATGCACCTTAAAAAGGCCACTGTAAAGACAACTGTGAAAGATATGATTGTTCATTAAGGTTAATCAACATTTTACGCAAATCTAATTTTTAGGGAAACAATAGTACTACGACTTTTCTCTTAAACAGCTACATTATCTGTGCATGCTCAAGTGCTAGAAAAAGATGTCCTTCATATACTAACTCTTAACCTTCTATTTGGTGTCATCCCAGACATGAAGACTAACCACTGAGTTTGTCAAAACCAGAAGACCCAGGAGTTCAAATGATGGAGAAAGGACCAAGCTGAGACCATTGCGACAAGTTGAGAAGCTGCTGTCAGGTATCACACACCAGCTTTGCCTGATGAGCTTGAGCACTCAGGGCCGAAATCCTCAGTGCAACCAACAGAGAGGAGCTGGGCCTCAGCAGGGCAAGGAGGAGGTGGACAAAACTAGTCTGTTAACTGGAAGAACTTAACCATAGTGCACATATATATCTCTCTCTCTCTCTCTCTCTCTATCTACCTATCTATCTATCTATCTATCTACCTATCTACCTATCTATCTTTCAAGACTGGATTGCAGTGAAGTCAAACATTCAATCATTCTGACTCAGACACTTCTGCCTCTCTGCGAGCACTTGAGTTTAAGTGTTTAAGAAACTCTTGGGCCTAAAGTGTGGGCACGTTTTGACTCCTCATGCACACCCAGACACTCAAATACATGTTCAGCTCTAAGGAGCAAATGCAGGCTATGTGAGTTTTGCCTGGGGTGGTGGAAACACAGAAATGAAGAAGTCAAAACAGTAGACAGTTTTGGGAAACTGGAAGCAAGGAGAGCTGCAGAAAGAGACTAAAAACATGTGGCAATTAGGAGGAGGAGAAAAGGAAAACCAGAAGAAGATAAAATCCTGTTAGTTCAATATTCTGAACCTGTAAAGCTTTAAAGAACCTAAAAATTTAAAAATAGATGCTTGGAGCTCTGAACATTTGCTGACCCTCTACTTCTGCACCTGCCTTTGAGAGCTCTATTGTTTTGTCCTGAAACCTGACAAAAATATCCCAAAACACAGAGAAATTCCGATACTATTCTGCAGCTTTGTCCTGCAATACATGAATAATGAAGAGTATACCACAACAGCCATTTACATAGATCAAGTGGGACCCTGGAGCATGGAAAAGAATTTCTATACAGTTCTCTGTAGAAAATGAGTATTTTCTATTATTTGGTGGGGTTAATTATGGAGTTTTGAAGGGATGAGTCAATGCTCCACATGGGAATAGTAGTTTTTCAATCTTCTATTAACACAGTATCTATTTCTAGAAGCCCTCCAAACCCATGCCTTTTGTAGTCCAGATGCCACAATCCAAATCAGTTTAATTACTTTTACCATATTATTTTTCCTAACCTACCATGACTGCTCTCACCTACACAGTTAAGAACATGGTTACAACTGTTGCTCATTAAATCCTCCAAATCCCTTCAAATATTGAATTAATAATGCTGAATAATGACCACTGTTCAGCCATTTCAAAATTTTCCACCCTTCAGCCAGCCCAACATCTGTCTTCCCGTATCTTTATTCATGTACCCTGACATCTGGAAGATCATTCACCCAGAGAAGTAAATCTCTTGAACTTTTACTTTATAACCCAATGACATTCATGTATTCCTTATTAAAAAAGCTCTGTGTAGGTACCAGCACAAGACATGCCATGTAACAGAAGAAGGGATCAGGGTCTGTTCTGTGCCAAGCAGAATTTCCCACATGGGATGTTCCTCAGCAGTTATCCTCTGCCCATCAACTAGCTGGTATCACAGTATTTGATGCCAGACCAGATGTTTCAAAGACAGACACCACAAAACCACCATGTAAATAGTTATGGGTTATTCTGCCAGCAGGGAAACTGTTCTGGAACTCCAGGAAACAGAGCTGGGCTTATATTCATTCCTTAGGCAAGGAACCATATTTACTGCAACTGCAGATGCCCCATGTACTCCCTGTGCACTTGCAGTTCCTTTCATTCGTGTATTATTTAAGTTTCATTAATCCAGCAGTTTAGCAGGCTCTTGGCAACCATGAGGTAACACTGTCTGCTACTAGGACAGAAAATATCCCAGTGCTCAAGCTGTAAACAGTTCTCTTCCTCTGGCATAAACTCCCCTCTCTTTCTGGTATTACAGATTAGTGCCATGTCCCTTCTTATTTATGTCTTCTTCAGACATCCCCATCTATCCATTTTTTCTGCACATGGAATTGTCACCATGACTCTTGCATTATGATGTCACTTCTCTGCAGCTCCTTCCTACAATGGTATTGAGCATTTTGAAATGCTTGGTAACACTTTTATTCCAAATAAGAGATAAGGAGGAAATAAACATAGGGGGACTGTTCAGGGGTAAAGGTTTAGCAATCTAGTCAGATTTTTTCTATGTTTAAGCTTTCATCCCCCTGTGAAAGACAAAGTTAGAAAGCACATGGAAGCAAAACCTGATGTATAGGTTTGTGTTGTAATTCCAGACAAGGAGGATGGGGGTGTGGAGGGGACGACACCCCTCACCCCATTCACAAAATACAATGGGTTTTAGTCAAGTTGGCACAGTTTAACAGGTGGAACATGCACAGTTCTGCTATATACATCTTTATGTCCCAAGTTTCTACTGTCACTATTCTTGGAGAAGTATTCCCCACATAAAAACAGTGAGGTCATAAGGATTTAGCCCAAAACAAATTGGAAGAAAATAAATAAGCCAGCAAGCATGCCTCTGCCTCTGTCTGATATGCTATATTTTCTAGTCAAAGTGAACAGATCTGTGGTTTTGCAGGGTTGAGGACATCTCCTGGTGATTCCTGGTTTGGCTTCTGCTACAGGATGTTATGCAATATATGTAATGTGTAGTATTTATGTCAGCTGTTTTCAGCTTCCATGTAAACACCAGAATTGTTCTGAAGCATATGGGACAGTCCTACTGCACCCGTACTGACAGGACTCTAGGAGAAGAAATCATACATTGAAAACCACAAATAATGGCTAATTAGATTTTGCATTTCTACTAAAAATAAGAAATTTCAGGCAGAAAACAATCTTTTTACAGCAAAAACACTATCTGATAATGAACATCATCAGGCACTTCCAGAGCAAGAGGGGAGCTTAGCTTTCAGACATGGGGGAAAGGAAAAAATGACAATTCTTACACTTTATGTGATATTTTTAATAGCGTAATTTTTTAATGAAAAAATAGAGCACTTATCAAGCACTTTACAACTTCAAAGTGCCTTATAAAGCTTTTTCGAAAACTTAATCCCTCGTAAAAGTCTCTCTTCACAGTAGTACTGTGTAACAAATATCAAGTCCGTTCTGCAGGTAGGAAAACCAAACCAGCGAGCATCAGCCTTCCCAAAACTGCAAAGAGTGAACAGCAAGGCTATGACTTACACATTAGGAACACCTTACTTCCTGTAATGAAAGTGCTAGATCTTAGCTTCAACCCTTTAAAAGTTTGAGGTATTTTCAATCATTTTGATGCAAAAATCCAATTCAATTGTTTACTTTATGCAGTTCCTAATTCACTCTATCTCTTTGGTGAACATAGGCAATTTGACTTTTATGTTTCAGTATTGTCAAAATATGCAAATAAAATATCTTTCCGGGAAGAGATTACTCTCGTATCAGTTGAGCAAGTCTGGCAAAACAATTTCTACAAGCAGAACAGGAACATACTGTGCTGCCTGAGACACGTCTTGAAGTTCAGGTTTTTTATTTTTTGTTCTCTGACTTAGGCAAGGCACAGGGACATGGTTTCTTCATGTGGGAACTGGGAACAAAACAATTTCTTCAGTTCAAATATACAGTGACAACCTCCACTCTAGAAGAAGAGACAGAACTTCAATACACTTCGGCAGTGTATTGAACTCATTATTTACAAACTCCACTTGTGATAATTCAGATGGGAGTCCTTTTCTCACATCAAAACACACAAACACCTTTTAATTTCACTGCACTGATGAGCCTGGGTCCTGTTTCTTCTCACTCCCTCTGCAAGACCAGTACTAGTTCAGCAACTCTGCTTCTTTCCTTCTACTACGATTGTCCCACATGCCACTCTAGGTATACAGCTGCCTCGGTCTGAGGCTATTTAAATACAAAATCCTAGCAAATAAACCTTTGGGACTAAAATCACAAAGTTCAATTCTCTGTAATTTAAGAAGGCAAATCCATCATATCAGTTTCTGGCCTGTTCTGTAACCACATGCACAGAAAAGAAAGAAAGAGAGGGAATCCAAGCAAATTCCACATTTTCTGTTTTTGAGGCTTCTGCAGAGACTTTGCCCCACAATGGGCCCT
Organism: Platysteira castanea; assembly: GCA_013397175.1. Classification (NCBI taxonomy): domain Eukaryota; kingdom Metazoa; phylum Chordata; class Aves; order Passeriformes; genus Platysteira; species Platysteira castanea. The sequence goes on from VYXC01008786.1 coordinate 647,197, forward strand.
ACCAAGTACTGTGTGACCTATGAATGAATTAATGCTCTGGGACAAGGATTAGTTTTGTACATTGCCAAGGGTGCTGCTGATGCAGAATGATAAATTTTAACTCCTGTAAAAACAGAAAAAGTAAAACATTTGGAAATGTAAAAGGTCTCTTCCTGTGCACCTGAATCCAGGAGCCAGACCAAATCCCAACAGTTAATGAAAAATATTGTTTTATTAATTTTCCCAAAATTTGCTTCCTGTATGACATGGTGGACATATATAAGTTTTTAAGTGTACGTTAAGTGCATATACATATACACTTAACATATATATGTATATATATTATAGATATATCTGTAGTGGAAGATGGCATGAAGTTTTCTTCTTCACAACAGCCACAGCAAATATATGGGACTACTGAATTTTCAGTGCTGTTGTAAAAGACTGAGGTTTTGCTTCTTATAGCAGCCTGCACTTACTGAAGTATTTGGGAAAGGTGATGTAACAGATCCATACTTCCATCAGCAGCCAAATGTATGGAGGGTGCCAGCACACCTGCACACTTGCTCTCCTTAACTGGGGTGCTGCAGGCTTGGGTTTTAGTCTGGCCTTCCCCAAATACAACAACATTCCTTCACTGGTGGTCTCTAACTGCAAGGGAGACACCAAACAAGCCACACTTCCCTACCCATCTGCCTTCGATGCTGGTACTGTCACTCCTCCTGGGTGCTCCAGGCATTGCTCCACCAAGTTCATCAAGAGAAACACTCATGTTTCTCAGTACAAAACTTAAACCTTCCTTTTGTTTTTTGAAAAAAAAAAAACCAAACAAAAACCCAAACTAAAACAACAACAAAAACCTGCCAAAGAAACAATAAAAAAACCCCAAACAAAAAACAACAGAAAAGCTCCAAGGCATGAGCTGTGTCTCACTCAGTTTTGCACAACTGATTATCTGCTGTTTGCACTGTCCTAGAAGTCAGGCTCAAGCAGAGGATGGGCACTGGTGTGCTCAGCTGTGTATAGAAACACAGCATGAAAAAACTCACCTCCCATTTAAGTAAGCTGGAAAGGAATTAAACTTTCCAAAAGAAGATATACCAATTTTTATCTCAATAAAAATCAGATTACATATAAGTCACACTAAAGAAAAGTATTAACTGACAAAAATATGCATGACAACGGACAAGGAAAAACTCTTTAATGTGACCAAAACACCACTATTTCATATCCTATGTGGAGAAAACATGGAAGTGCAGAAAAAAACCTCCTCATGCTACACAGGTGTCATCAGATCTTTTTACTTTCACATGAAACAAGAAGCTTTTGTAGAATTTACCCAGGTTTCTAACTGCTTATTTGCAAAAAAGTGAAGACTGAAAACAGTAATTTTCAGGTTCTACCTCGTTTCCTTTTACACATGAAAAAAAAAGAAAGTAGGAAAGAAGAAAACCTGAATAAAACATTTTTTAAAAGGTTATTGTGAAGCTTACTTGCAGTTTTGAGCATGCTGCACTCTCAAAGACTGTGTTTCCCTGACAAGGACAGGATGTGCACAAGCAACTTCAGAGACACTTCCGAAAGACATGGGGCATTACCAGTAACAAATTGCTGTTCCCTCTGCTGGGGACTGAGTGGGCTGCAAGAGTTGGGAACCCTGTCCTCTGTACTTATTCCTCCAGGTCTGGGTGCAACATCTGGGAAAGTGTTTTGGAAGTAGTGGGAGTAAAGACATCTTGCCTTCATGGCACTTCAGGGCTACACAAGGTAGACCACAATCATGCCAGAGACCTTAGATGAACTTACAGAAGTTCTTTGGAGGTAGAGCATTAAGTACTAAACGGTTGGCTTAGGGAAAGTCTTATTGTGCATAATGAAATTATCATTATTCCCTCGTGCCACACACAGACAAAACACATATGCACCCCATATTTACAAAGTCAAGGGGCACTGTTGCAAATATTTTTCATAACCTTGAGACTGAAAGTAATCACAGACACAATTAGATCTGCTTTCCCATCAAAGTGCCTTGGAATAACCACACGGGCACTCTTCCATATCGGCACAGCATCAGACCTACAATGCAGAGGAATGACTCCCCGTGTCTAAGGTGAATTCAGAGCTTGCAAAATGTGCCAGAAATGAAATCATTTAACTTTCCACAGAGCAGCTATTGGAAGAGAACTGGATGTACAAGCTCCTTCTGGTATGGACACCTGCCTGTAACTAGCTGGACTCAGACAACCAGCTCACTACATCCAGAGGTTCCCATTTGTACATCACCTTTCTAGGCTGTGGTGGCTTTGGTGAGCCTGCCCTTACACCCTGGTACATACTGCTCCAGCAGACATCTGCTTTGAAATGTATTTCTGTCCTGAAATGTGAACCCCGCCACATCAATGGGAATAGGCTGAGGTTTCATTTATTAAATAATCTGTTTATCTTCTAAAGAGAAACTGCATGAAGAAAGAGCAGAAAAGCTAGAAGGGAAAACTTCTGTGAAATATACTTGTTTTCACATTGGAAAGCTCTACTGTTTATTGAAACTGGCAGTAAATTTTAAACAGTAAAAGAAAGTATTTCTTAAAAAATAAAAGCATCACCCAATACAAACAGAACCTCCTATTTTACTTAAAGCAAATTAATTTTTAAATTGGCTTGTTTATTTAAATTCCCAGTTTCTGGAACAGCATATGAACCTGCTGTTGGAGGTTTTTTCACCCGATAGATTTTCACAGTGGAGGAAGAGCTCAGGGATAGGGAGAACATAGAACATGAGAGAGAAAAGCTGGGGGTTTGAAGAGTGAGTCTGGCAGATAGGTGACAAAGAGGTGTTATAGACCAAAAATCTACACAGTTCAAGTAAAATCCAGCCAGATTATTTAAAAAATGTTGCTTCTTCCCAATATTTGCTAAAGAAGGGATTACAAACCTCTAAATATCTCTCTGGAACTTACAGTTAGCAAAAGGCATTAAACAGACCTTAAGAAAACAACAGGTAATGAATGGAGTTTTAAAACCTACAGAACAAAAATAACTTTTTTGGTGCCTCTGACTTTTTAAGTCCACTCTGAAAGTGCTCGAAGGAAAATGTGAACAAAGACTAATGACAGGGGCCTTTTCATATTAAAATAATATATGGAGCAACAGTGAGTGAGAGGAATGCAATGTTTGAAAAAGCACAGACTAAATAAAACACCCATGTACTCACTAGTCCTCTCTCTTCTAGGGTGGTGTCTCAACCCAGCTACAAAGGAACATCTTGGGGAGGGAATACTGTCATTTTCTCAGGTACAAATCTGTACTTCTGAGATGTTTACTGTCTCCAGGTAACACTGCTGAAGACCCCTTGACACTGACAAATAGGCTTCATTACGTCTGTGGCAAAGGTATTTGCTCTCATCTCTCAGGAATGATATAGGCGTTGATCAAGGACAAAGCACCAAACACTAAAAAATTCACTTGGCCTGGGGGCTGTATTCAGCCTGGCTCTGTAAGAGCCTGACAGAGCAGCCCCTCTACTGCAGCAGCAGACTGACAAGGGTGATTCAGACCCGCTGCCAACTGGGGCTCATGGATGAAGGGCAGCAGTTGCAGCCCAGCATCTGAGTCCCACAAAAGTGTTCTGGTTACAGACCCTGGCCTCCTCCACTCCTCGGAGGCAGGAGCAAAGCCATGCCTGTGGATATATGGTGCCTACACCCATGGATTAAATCTGTTCCCACTTCATGCCATCTGGAAAGTCCCAGGCTTTTGCAGCTGTTGACCCCAGAAAGCCGCACTGTCACGTTCTTCCAGAAATTTTTAACTAACAACTGAAATAAGGTTGCACAGAAATGCAGAATAGTCATTACTACCACAGCAAATGAAAATCCTGTGGAGGTGAGAGACAGGGAACAATGTCTTGTGTTTCAGACACTATAAAATTATGTCCCTCATAACCTCAAAGCAGGCATCTTCTTTCTTTGTTGACTTCTTCAGGATGATTCACACAATGTTTCAAGCTCCTCGGGCTGATATGGTAAGGGGATAGCCATGATGAGCTAGAACTGGATTTAACCATGAGCAACTTCAGATGTTCAGATGTTCATACAGTGGGAAGAACAAGTACGTACTCAGTCTGTAGGACTCAGCCGTCCTACTGGAAGCATCTGGAGCAACTATAGTGCTGTCTAAAAGGCCTGAAATAGCCACTACAGATAATAAAATAGCATTATGACTGCTTCCCTCTCCCATCTTCAAAGTAAAAGCAGCAAAGTGAAGAAGGTGAGCCCCACCAGGGCTGCATGGCTGCAGACCCCTTGGAAGCAGAAGTTACACTCTCCTCTTTCTTGAGGCCAACACCTGTGCCAAGTGCAACACAAATGAACACAAACCAGGAACGCAACCCATGGCTGCTGGTTTTCCCATTTTTAAAGATTACTCCTTTGTGGAGTCACACATTAGTAATTTTCTTCAAGTTCACTGAAGCAGAAACTAACTCCGTGCAAGTCCAGTGAGCCAATTTCTCACAGTTTCTGGTTGCCGAAAGAGTGGATAAACCTGAGCAGCGAGGTTGCCTGCAAGCCCCGAAGGCTCTCCATCACACCCGATAGCTCCTGATAGCTTTATTTGATGATCTGGCAAAACAACAACAAGAAGCTGATACTCGAAAGAGAAATTTAATACCAGCGCTTGTGATTTATGCAATGCTCCATCTCTCGGAGGTTCCACTTGCAGTTTTCCTTGTCAGAGAGACAATACATAATTCAAGTCCGCCCCCCAGTGGACTCCATGCCCTCACCAGCTCACTACGTTTTCAGGACACTGGTGGCAAGTCTTGAGGAGCTAGATGATAACATACTTTAAAAAACCTAGGAGTTACTCCAAGAAAATTAAATTCAGCTGTTACCACCTGTAATATTCTGTTTCCGTTCTTCATTAGGATGAAAAGTATACCTTCCAACCAAGAAATCTGTTCATCCTGTTAAAATACCACATTGTTTTTCCTCCTGTGTCCAAACTACTGTGAATGTTTCAGTGGCTACGCAAAGAAAATGTAGGTTGAAAAAGATCTTTAAGATCATTGAGTAAATGAAAAAAAAGTTCTCAAACACATACTGCTTAGGTAAACAACTGTCAGCAAGATCAGCCTGCCTAAAAAAAAGTAAGGTACAGATTATGCAACGCTGAGTTTCTGTGATCTTTTCTCAGAAAGTTTCCTACTGAAACTTGCTCACCCTTGCGTGCATAGCTGTCATACTTCATTTATATTTATCCAAAACTACACTAATTACTGTGGGTCATACGTGAATAATTAACTTCTGTTGCCTGAAGCAAAACTAAAGGCCAAGATAAAAAATGCATGATGAGATTAGTACACGGAGTACGCTCATGGCCAATGCTACATATACGTCTGAATATACCAACTTCTTATCAAGACCTCAGAAGTGTCCTGTAAAACACATTTAATTTTAACAGCATGACACAGATTTTCTCACTGGATTCACTGGCTAAATTCAGCAGTGACCGTTTGTCTAGACTACACTTCTTTCATCATGCCTGCTGCAATGTCAGTATAATGCAGTTATCAGCTGACCATTTAATGAAGGTTTCTGATTTGATGTTATTTTTCTTTTTCCCTGAAATAATAAACCAACTTCCAGCATGACTACAAAATAGTTCAGGCAGCTGTCTTTTGGCGTGGGAATTCATTCAGCCAGCTCACAGCCTGGCAAGTATCCGGGCTTCCTCTCAACTCAGCAGAGAAAGAGAAGCACCTTTGCAAGCCAACCCCTGGGTATACCTAAAGAGGGAATAACATGCCCCAGAGGTGCCAATCCCTCTTCTCTGACTACCCAGAGATCCCAGACAGATAGCATAGCCTTGACACCCAGCTGCCAGGGAATCACGGCTGGGGAGATGGATCCTATGATTACAGCAGGTAGACGAGCTCTTTTCGTGCTCGTGGAGAGTTACAGATGCTGAAGTTGGGATTAAATACATCCTCTCAAGCCTTCAGTGCCTACTTCTTCTGAGCACCCTAAGTGCACAGCCTGAGATTCAGTGGTGTTGACTACCTAACGCTGATTTGGGTGCATTACCTAAAAGCGCTGGTCTGCCCCATGAGATCCCTGAAGAATTACAGATGTCTGACAAATGTAATTCTCAGTGTTCTAAAATGTCACAGCAGAAAAGAGCCTTCTCTATTTCTGGACTAACTTGGGTGTGACATTTCTGAGGTTGTTCACATCTAGTTTGGTAACTCACACGATGATTGCTTATACTCCTGGGCTGGTCGCCAGTCTGGCAGGATAGAGAAGAGTGACTTCCTTGCGGTATAAGCAGATAAATGGCATTTTTGTTTCAAACCAAACACTCTATGGTTCTTCTCTGTGGGGCTCTCTGTCTTTGAATCTGTCACAGCCATATAACACTCAAAGGGCGATACAGGCAAGAAAAGAAACAACACGGAAATCCAGGCAGAGACGAGGAAAGGGACAGAGTAGGGTTAGACTAGGATAAAAGAAGTAAAACAAGAATGACAGAAAAAGGTGAAAGGGTAAGGCTATATAAAAGATATTGACAACAAGGATGAAAGACCACATTTAAGATGGGAAAGAACAGGGAGGAAGAAAAAAAAATTAAGACAAGAGATGACATATAATGAGAGCATAAGACTCATCTTAATGGGAAGATGTGAAGAAAGCAGGAAAACTGGCTTGGGGGGAAATGTAATGAAATTTCCAGATCACTCAAACACTTCTGCTGTTTAAGGAAGGGACTCTTACCTTATAGGAATTGTTTTAGTAGGGGTTATTAGGATGAAGCCTTGTTCAGAATTCCTCTCTGAACAAGGAAACAAAATAAAAGTCCTACCAGCCAAAAGACATACTGGAAAGAGTGATGGAGATGCGGCCTTAATTAAAATGGAGAACCCTTCACTTAATTTTTAAAAATAATATCTCATACTCTTTAGAGTACATCAGATCACAGAAAGTGCCAGCAGATTCTCAGCAAAGAACAACATTGTCCTACATGCTGGATAAACACCATCTTTCCTCCAAGGAGTTACAAGAATGTTGAAGTCCATTAAGAGCAGAGAGATCAATAAATTTAATTTAAGCAAATCAGCATCAGAGTAAGGAATAGCACTGAAGCTCAGAGTGTTCTGTCCACTGCCTTTCTAGCCATCCAATCAATTCCCTTTTAAACTTGCTCTTGATAACTTCAAATGGCTGCTCCTGAGTTTATCCACAATAAAATTACAACTATTACACATCACTGCTTCAGCTACCCTGACATGCCTGTCATATAGACCAGGAACGGTCCATAAAGTTAATAAGGACACCAGGTATTGATTAAGTGCTCAGTATGGTCACCCCTGAATGGGACCCAGCTCCTCCAGGCACTTCTCTTGCATCTCTGCTGTAGGGATTGAGTGCAACTGATTCTCATAGAGTGATGACTTCCCTCTCCATTACGGGGTAGGTGCCCCTGAAAGCCTCCAGAAAGACATACTGAGGATTTGAGTTTACACTGAATTTGACTGAAGGATTTCAGGAGCTCCTGGCATCCAAAGGCTACATCTGTAAAACCAAGCAGTTTCAAAAGAAACAGGTCTGTAAAGTGGAAAAAATGCTACTGAAGATTCATGATCACACTGTATGCTCTTCTTGAGGGTTTTCTCTGGACTAGCTCTGGTTGGTCCCAAGTAGTGACCACCCTTTGTTTGTTGAAGCACAGCAAGTATACCCCTAGAGGCCACTTTTCTGGTTAGTTTCATCTGAGAAGAGTCTGGTTTCTGCTGACACCAGGAGGGGATGACAGGGAAGTTTCATTCAAAAGCATACTCCTGATCTGCACCAGAATGCCAATGCACTCACAGACATCTCTGTTATTCAGGTACAGGCCTTTGGCTTTTAGTGTAGGATGACAAGCTAGCTCATTATGCCCTAAACTGGGCAGAAAGGAACCTGCTTGTCTTAACCACAGTGCACAGTGCCAGCAAATCTTACCTGTGTGCGTTCTCCGGTGAGCCTTCAGGTGGGAACTTTTTGTGTATACTTTGTTGCATCCCTCAAAGTCACACCGATGGATGCGCCGCTTCCTGGAGTCTGGAGACTCTGACCTCCTCTGACGCCTTGTGCTCTCAATACTGAACGGTGAAATTGAACTGAAAAACAGAACAGAAGGAAAAAAATGAAGCAGGAGAGTGGTGGATATCCCAGTCCCCAAAAAAATCAGCTGCAACAGAAGTGACTGTGCCAGAAGTGACATAAACAATGAATTAACTATTTCCCTTTCTACATTTTGACATAATTAGTGCTTGAACTAGAGCTTATTTTGCAGTATGAAATAACTGAAATCTTGACTTAGAAGTGCTTATTGCCCAAAAAAACCACCATGATCCTTGAAATACTGCTCCAATAATAAAGCAGCCTGACTTTATGTGAGCTCTGCTGTTTCACATGTGTCCAGGTACAAGCTCACTGAACTGTTTTCCAAACAAGTTTATATATAGCCTCCGTAACTTTCTTTGACAAGTTTATATAGATAAAAAGCCTGAAACCTTTTATGAAACAGTGTTTCCAATACCCTGATCTGAACTATGGATCCTCACATTAGGCCAAACACCTGTTGTTTGCTTGAATACAGACTGCTAACAGATCCAGATCACCCTGCAGCAGGGATTTTTCCGTTTTCTCATTTAACAATTCTCAATCTGTCACTTGCAAGCCAATGAATTTTATTTCCTTTCAGACGACTGATACATGAAGTTTATTAGAACAAGGCCAGAGAACAATCCCCACAGAAAAACACAAATGGCTTATCAAAGATACTCCATTTACAGCAATGTCCTAAGGCCTATCAGTTATCCTAATTTTAAGCAATTAAAAATATAACATTGAAGTCATGTTGCATGAGTTTCTAAGTACAGTGTGTGCTGAACCTAATACTTGAAGAAAGCCTTGCTAGAGCAATGCATTTGGCTTGGTTAGATAAATTATCATCAAGTTGGAAGGCCAAGATCCAAATCCTCACTGACTGCCATTAATTATACTACTCAGCCATAAATCATTATTAACTGATCGCCCTATCAACCTGACTACGATTATATTGCACAGCAATCACGTTCACCCACAGCTACACCAGCCTGTTTAGCCAAGTACTGGAACCACTCTGCCCTTCATCAGGTTTCTGGGGCTTCCCAGGTTTATTGACATTCAAAGTAAACGGGCTACAGATTCATTAGCCTGCTCTTTTAGACTCTTAAGATCAATCTGAACAAAAAGCATGAACCTTTGGGGAAGCCACAGTACTAGGACAGGCATTTGAAAGGAGCACTGATGTTGATGCATCTGCTGGGAAGAGCCTCTGTTAACTCCGACCTGCAGCCTCCTGTCAGAGGAGCTCCTGTACAGCTGTAGCTGTAAAGGCATACACGGAACTCCTAGAGCTTCCCAGACCTTGCTGAGGACTACTGATACGGGGTTAAAAGTTTGCATAAAGCATCTCACACCATTAGCATGTGGTTTCACTGATGTTCTAATTCTGTGCACACAAGCCTTGAAGTAGTGGTAGTCAGAACTACGCTTTTTTTTTTTTGTTAAGATATTTTCACAGTACAATCCTAATTTAAAGCAGTAAGGGGAAAGAAGAAAGTACTTTCTTTCTGAGCAGTACTCTTTTAACATATATTCATATTTCACCTTCAGGCAAGAGATTCTCCAGATTAATTATTTTTGCCTACAATATGATGCATGTAAACAGATGTGCGGAGAATTCCTGAAATGGAGAAAGAAGTGGACAGAGAGCTGTAGTAACAACATTAGCTAGCAAAAAGTTGTCCCCAAGACAGTAAGAAACATTAGCATTTTAACTGTATGACTGGAATACGGATATGTCTAGCCTCACAGAAATGGCTTAGGAATTGCATTTAAGCATCTGCATCTCAGAACAAATAAAAGTCTTGGGTTAGATGATTCACTGAGAATGGTTTCACTACTCCAGTTGGTTTTTTTTTAAACATCCCATCAGGTGAAATAAAAGCAAACATGTAAATCAAATGTTAAAGCTCAATACTGAACATACAAAATCCAGTGCTCAAGACCAGAAAATCCTGTTCTTTAAAAATAAGTATTTGTGCATCATTTTTGCTGCATGTAACTTATGAGCTGTCTTAAAACCCTGTTTTGTAACAGAGTGTTCAGATCCGGGATAGTACAGCTTATTTAAATGGGAGGAGGATCAAGCTAAAATGCTGCTGCAATTTCCAGCCCTGAGACAAAATGAACCTTGAGAAGAGTCAGCACCTCATAAAAGCTCTTTGTCACGTACGAGAAAGTGATCTCACTGCTGGGAACTGCTCTGTGCTTTCCCGGATATTTATACAGAAGAGGGTGGCACAGAGCAGTGCCGTGAAGGTGGCACACAATCATTGCTGCTGATTCTGAACTGGATTGCTCCCTCTTTCTAAAACGTGTAGGACCCTACTTATCCCACAGGAGGGAAAATAACTGAGTAAGCCACAGAAGGTGACGAGTATTGTCACCATCCCCTGAGAGCTTCACAGCCATCGCTTGCTCAGCACAGCAAGGAGAAAAGCTACTCTCAGCTAGAACCAGCAAATGTCACCTGATGCCTCGCCTTCACAGTCGTGCTGGGTAAATGACAAACCAACCAGCAGAGGCGACTCACATGGCAAGTGAGAGCATATGTCCAAGGGTTTTCCTCTGCTGCTTCAACTCCTGTGGCTCAGGGGGACCCCCAGTGCAGACTTGTTCATTGGTGGGAAAAGAGCCAGGATCTATCTGACACCACCAGCTTTATTTTAGCTTTGCGAAAGCTGGGTGACTTTACATGGGGATATCACCAAAGACCCTAAAAAGAAGCACAAAGTGCCTTTTTGAGCTTCCACAGGTTAGTCCCTCTCACAATAACTTCCAGATGATTTGCTGATGTTCTTTCCCTTTGCCATGCAAGCAGTAAAGGGATACCTTCATCTTTCTCAAGCAGTTTCTACAAAATACCCTCACTGACCAGACAGACCAGACAGAAGGAAAGTCCTCAAAACCACATTTTGTGCTTTTTAAAGGCCACAGGGGCTCTGCCAGGTGTCTCTGCCAGGGTCAGTACAAGGTTCCCAAAACTACTGTTTGATGGCACCATGGTGGACAAAGACTTTGAAATGGATGTGCTGGGAATTCACAGGCGTTTATTTTTTCAACTGACTTACTTCTCCTTTTTGTTTAAAATGCATTTTAAAATTCTATAAAATAAATAAAGAAAAAACATCACAAAAAGAGACCACAATGTCCCTCCTCCCCCAACCAAAACCCAAACAAACCATATTGTTGCAGCCTCTCTTAAATTTACGTGTCCCCCAGAGACTGTACAGAGACAAGACTTGGAAACCTGTCATCAGCCAAGAGCTACCAGGGTGCCCTGAGGAGGAGCTGCCAGTTCTGTTAACGGCCACGATCTCAGGCAGCCTTTAAGGCTCAAGGTTGGCTTTTGCAGCAGGACTAATACCACGCATAACAGCTAAGCAGGATGTACTAAATTACTGCTGTAACATGAAGTTTGAAAGATAAATTAACAAAGAAGAAAACTATTCTGACCTGTCAGCTTGATGTTTATTTATTTGCAACTTGTTATTTCTAAAACCTGTGTGATTTCTATGTTAGTGTAGAAATTGTTACACCTAATTGGAATCCTGGGAGACTGCTGGGTGCCTCCATGAGCAGCTGCAACATCTGTAGCCAGTACATGGCTAGGGTGAAATGAGTAGAACCAATGCGGGCATTTAGGGTGGTTTATAAAAATTCAGCCGTGTTACTTCCAGCTAGAAGTGAAAACATGCATCTTTGCAACTCACACCGGGTCTGCAAAACGTAACACTGACCGGGGCTTCACCACTAGATGGCCATCAAGTTCTGCTGAACGTGATCTGCACTGCATGAGAGGTGGATTATAACCAACCTGGTTGCAGGATTGTTTCTCCTGTCTACGAATGCTGCCCATGACCTCCTCGGTGTTTTGCCTCTGTTGTACATGGACTGTGAACAGTCCTTGGCATAGGCAGTAACACTCTTAAAAACCACAAGTAATGGGTGTTTCTATACTGAGCAATGAACAGAGCAGAGCTGCCTGGGGAACACAGTTTGTTAGTTAAAACCTTGAACTGTGTTCAGTCCCGTGACACACCACAAGTCCCTGCAGGCCGGCTGCTCCCCACCAACAGTGTGCTCAAGTGTGCTCACCCTGTGGCAAACACACAGGCTCACCCTTGGCCACCCAAGCACGAGCTCCTGGGGGCTGCAGCCCCCCAGTGAGCCGGCCAAGGGAGCCAGGGACGTGCAGTGACCCAGGCTTTGTTCTTTGCTCTACAAACCCAAACAGTGTCCCAGTGTTGCGTCTTCATCCTTATGATTACCACTTTTACTCTTCCTTGGCCCCTCCACTATGAGCTCAGACTCTTTGGCTGCGCATCCTCCCTGCCTCCAAAGACCTCATGGAAGACACACTGATCCAGGGCTAACAGGTCACACAAGTTTGTGCCCAATGTTCCTGTCACCTTACCTAAATCTCTCCTTTACAGCAGTCAGGCTGCATTACCTTCCTCCCTAGCTGGCCGTGTGGTTAACTGAGAGACTCGTGGCTGCACCCTAACAGTCTGCGGCTGCTAAAAACAGACGATCTCTTCCCTTTGTGATGAGACCCAGGACCTATCAGCCATGTCCCCTCCACTCTGGCTACCACAGCAAGAAAAACCAGATGTGGCTCAGGCCTGTGCAGCATCTGGTCAGCCTGGATGAGCGGCTCAGCAGGCCAGACCATGTACCATGAGTTGGGGTCCTCTTGTGCTTCTCAGCCCCTGGGCAGCTGGAATACCGGATTTGGCTGAGATGGTCACCAGGACAGTCCCACTCCAGCTCCTTTCAGTTCTGTTGGCACCAGCACTTGCCTGATTCTGCAGCAAGCCAGTGCAGGACCCACAATGACAACAAGTCAATTCTGTCAAAAAAAATCTGTGAAGCTTTTTGTAGTTTGACTTCCTAAGTGGAAGAGTCTGCCAAGCACCTGCACTGACATATGGCAGAGGATGGGAACCTGTGGCCATTGTTTAGGGGATTGTTATCACCCCTTTTAGTGGCAACCAGTTGTTATTACCACAGCTTCCATGTAAATTTAGAATATGTGTGAAGAAATCAAGAACATGGACATAAGTAATCAACACCAGGAACAACTGGAAAATCCACCTTTTGCTCCACAGAGAAGTTACTTGTTGTAATATTAGAGTATAAAATACACAGAAAAATAACCACATAAATAGATAGGCTGGAAACAAAAATTGGGAGATATGACCATGTCAAATACTTATGAGCTGACAATGTGCTTTGGCAGTACATGATAGAACCACTCATTCCCCTCTCAGAACAATTTTGGACATTCAGATGTTTACACATTTTATGTTCTTAAAGGGAAAAATATGTAACTATACAATACTCAAATATACAAATACTGTATAAATATGGCAATGTGGATTTTTACTTTATGAGACATGCAAAGCTTCTGGGTCACCCTGCAAGTCATAGTAACTAAAAGTGCAGGCAAATTAAATAAGAGCAGAAAACTAGAGTACAACATGCCTACATTCAGATGGTAATGAGCAGCTGAAGAAAATCCTTGGATCTCTAGCATTTGCTCAGTGTTCAAAGGGAACTAGGGCTGCAGAAAGAAACATCATGGGTTTTGGCTGCTTAACATTTATAGAAACTAGAGCTGTTAAGTGACTAACTACAGACATAATTTTTTTAAATCCTAGTCCCTGGATTCAGTGTGGGATGGCAACCCCTGAGCACACTGAGCAGCATGCTCACACACCCCCAGGGCAGCTGTCAGTCCTCCTTTGGTTGCCGGCGCAGCTCCCCACCAAGGAACCTCAGAAGAGGGGATGACCACAGTCCCAACACCTTTGCTTGGCTCCTCTGGCTCCTCCTTTTCTGAACTGAGTGAACACATCCACAGCAGCCCACCACGCATTCATGGAGCTAATGTCGCTTAAGACACACTATCTCCTATTAGTTAAGACCTTAAGTTTCACACACTAACAGACGTGGGTACTCTGTGCCTTTTTGAAAAGGGGTTTTGAATCACATTTCCCACATTACAGCTCTCAATTACCTTCCTTGTGTTTTCCTTAGTAGCAGCTTTTCACACAATGTAATTTCATTTTCTGGTAGGTCACGTAATGTTATCATCCCACTCAGGATAGTGGTAAAAGTAACCTTATAAACATTACACCATGAAGAAATATGACATGGATTATTTCTCATTACAGTTTATAAAATTCCTCCTAGTAGTCAGATGCCAAAATCCTACTATATAAAAACATAGTAGGTTTTTGCTATAAAATGCTTTAATATCAGTGTCATCTCCTGATAAAAATCTTCATTCAAATATTTACTTTTTTTAAAATACAAAGTTGCTACTGTCTCCTGTTCATATACAGATGTACATGTGTATATACATATGTATTTTTTCTCCTCCTTGGTTCTTAGATTCTAATTAATGTTTCATGAAAGGCAAACAGCTGCCTCAGGATGTTAAGACATTAAAACACATCAAGCAGTACTTAAGGTGATCATAAAAGGAAAATATGTGCTACTCTTTTATTAGCAGTAGTTACTTCAATCACTGTACTTTAAGGTGATGTTACACTGGAAATTATACTTTTTGTCAAGAAAGAAAGAATTTGGCAGAATATACAAGCAACACACATATTAAATGGGAAAATTGCACAGATAAACAAGACAGAGTTGAAAGATGATTTGAATACATTTGGTTCAGAAAGTGCTTGAGCTGGAGCTTGAGCGAAATTGCACTAGGAGCAGATGGGCAGATAGGGGTAGGAGCACAGGAAGCTTCTCCTCTTATGTTCTGTCCTAAGTGTCCACTGCTGGCTACTGCCAAAGGCAGTGCCCTGGTAAAGAGGATCCTCTGTTCCAGGTCCATATGGCCATTCCCATGCTGTTATACCCCTCACCTGGGCAATCAGCAAACAAAACACCCTGCACATCTCTGACCTTGCCTTTTATCTGCAGTATTTACTACTGAGACCAGATAAAGGTATATGAACCGCTGAGCTGCCTTGCAAAACCTGAGTGTGTCACAACATTGCTCTGCCTGGGGTGGAAGTGGAAGCACAACTATACACGGAACAAACTTCTGGCAAAGGGAAGGAACTTTGGGGCCTACTAAGAAAAGCAGTAATGTAAACCATGGCACACCTTACCAAAATTATTCATGACCTCTGTTACCAGCTGTGTTAAGCTGAGACATGAGGCATTTGTTTGATCCTCCTGATCTGTATTTGTGCTGTGGGATCCAGGAGCATTTTCCAGCTCTCAGAGTGTGGTGTTATGAGGTGTATCCCAGCTCCACAGTGGGCTGAGACCCAAATACACACCCTACTCTCCTCTTTCATGCTGCTCCTCTGTTCTCAATTTCTAAGGAAAGGAAGCTGGGCCAGTAAGCATCTATGACACACACCAGCATGCCCCTCAGATCCGGTGACTGGAGGACTGTAAAGCACTTCTGACAGAGAAGACTCATGAATCAAATCTACGATGAACTGTGAAAGGTCACAGGAGAAAAAGCCCACCAAAAACTTCCCATCTATTTTACCCTTATTAACCGAGAAAGTATTACCCTAGAGAGCTATTGTGCAAGAAAAGCAAAGGAATTTACATGCTAACTACCTTGCACCTAGGCATTGCCGACATTACTAAAACGTTTCTTCCTGGTTTTGAAAAAGTTCATGGCTATATGACAACTTGCACTACTACATCCAGCAGAAGCCAAAGATGGGCAACTGCAACTCCCAGACCAGCTCTACTGAATTACTGAGATGCTCCTTAACAAGAACGAATTTCATGTTTCTCCTAACATGCCAGAGCATACAGAGTTTGTTTCTACCCATGAAAGTTTTAGAAACATTTGACAGGAAGGCTATCATATTTTACACACAGACTTAACATTTTCAGTAATATTAAAGGTAATTCTGTTTCACTGCTCTGCCTTTCCCTTGGACAGAGGGACTCATATTAAGTGAGACACTTGTTCTTAGATTTTCTCAGAGATTCTGAGGTGATACATGACAGCAGTTTACATATGTTTAGCAAGTATGTTTTCTAAGATGTGCACGTTACAGAGGATGCACAGCTGCAATATTGAGCCTTCCAGCTCCTCAGGAGGGCTGAACACAGTGCAAAGACTGCTCTAGATGTCAAAGCCCATGTTAACACCTCTTTTTGTAACATGGGGTATTATCATGGAATAAAGAGTAACAGAAAAACTCATCTGTGGAGGGAACTATAAACTTTCTGCTCAGCAGAAAGAGCTAGACCAGGTTGTTCACAGTCTTGTCCTGTTTAAGTCTGAGAATGTTTGAAGACAGAAAAAAAAAAAAAGTACTTATCTGGACAATGAGTTCCAGTACTCAGCCACACTCATATTCTAAAGGGAGTTTCTGATGAATGCTTGTTTTTTCTAAATAGTTCCTACAAAATGTATGTATTCATAAATACATGTATCTACACAGTATAATGAAAGATTACTAAGTGACCATGAGCTAACATAAACCTTCACTTTTCTTAAAAAACCCTCCAAAATTAGCTTACTGTGCTTTTAGCCTGATGTTTTTCTGAGCTGGACCGAAAATTCATGAAGAAAAGGAAACCCCAAGCAGTGGGGGAACATATCTTCACAATGAACTTGCAGGTGAAATAAACTGCATGGGCAAGGGTCTGTTCTTTGGATCTGAAGACAAAGCATTGTACATCTTCCTGAAAGCAGGAATAATTCCTGAAATCCTGTATGCCACACATGTTTGATGCCTGCTAGTTCAGGCCTGGGAGCTGAACCTGGTCTAGCAGAGAAAAGCGTCTTATTTCATCCCCTCCTTTCAGAGCTGGCAGAACAGCAGTGACCATTCACAGGATCGCCAGCACCAGCTGCACTAACTCTCCCTCCAGACGGGGGCTGCATCAATGCCGAGTCTGTTCTTTCTTTTTTGTTTCCTTCTAAACAGAGCAGAAAATTGGGTAACTGAGCACCTACAACTCAGCTCTGAGATCACAGGGCCCTGCTTTTTACCTCTCCTGTTCATGATTCATACTTTTTCTTCACACTTTTCAGGCAACACATAATGCAAACAGGCCTTGTCAATACTGGTAATCTCAGCAGAAAAATGTTTTAAAAGGGAGATGTCTGTTGCAGACATGGGCTGTGCTGAAATTTTCATCACAGAAATAAGATGAGTATGTACATATATTGATGTCTTTCACCTTTGTTTTGGTTATTTGTTCAAAGAGCACAGACGCTCCACTTTCTAGTGCAGGACTCCCTGAATGTTCTATCTTGCTCTCCAGATTTCACTTTCTTCTCCTTTCTCTAATTCTGATTTTTCACACTGTACAACACAGCAGTCAGTCCCAGTGACTGTACAATGATGACTCTTGCCTGTGCATCCACCTCCTCTTGCTGGTCAGACTAACAAATGTGGAACTGATCACCGCAGTGGTGATTAAAAATTCTCTGTTCTGTATCCTTAGCTGAAAAAATTGCCACTAACATCTTGCTAAGTCAGTGATATTAAATGAGGACATTACTTCCATTGGGACTGAAGCTCATGTGAATGACCTTTAATTTCTTCCTGTTCAGAACAGCTACTATTGATAATTTAAATATTTGATTACCCTAGATACCTATGTGTACAGCAATTGTGGGTGGTCATCTGTCATACTCTGTGTCATCAAGCAGATTTTGTTAACTACTAAATGGTTGACCACACTGAAGTGTACATTTTGGTGTTTATATATATATATATATATATATATATATGTAAAGACAGCCTGCCACCCCCAACAGAAAGCCATCTCAGAAGACCAGTTTTTTATGCCCAACAGCCCTCTACAAGCTCCGGTGTGAGACTATATATTGTGAAGTATTCACCTATTACAGAGATAATATAAGTATCATACCTATTTGATTTCTCTAGGAAAAAAGGGACTAAATTTTAAATTTCATTCATTTTGGGGATAAAAAAGTTACTGAGTACAAGATCATACTTCAGGGATTTGGGTTTCTTTTGCTAACATACTTTCTAATCAATAAATTCTGAGATTTATAGTTTTTCTTGTTTTGTTCTTTCAGAGCACCCTCTTCTATTGAAAGGAATTGTTTATAAAAGAACATGAGAAAAACATCCTATAAATCAAAACTGTACGCCTCAGAGACCACACAGATTGTGTTACTAAGCATTTTTGTTAACAACAAGGAACCCTGATGTATTTATTCTATACAAGAAGTCAGCTTTTCTGTTCAGTATGTTACCCTGTACCTGGCTTTACAGCCATGCATATCAACGATGTATTCCTTCATTTAGATTACGAGATCCCTGCCACATCTTTATGGCTGTTTTGCGTTTGCAAAACAAAGTAGGTTCAGTGAGGTCCCAGTACATGAACAGAGTACTAATACACTACTGCTATATGAAGAAAACCCACTACCTCTCCTTGCATCTGTGGTTTTCCACACCTGTTTAGAGAAATAGTCTCACCTGAAGCAACATTCTGGGCTTCACCAGGCCCAGCTTCTCATAGTCCTTTCCCAAGGACTGCCATTTCTTTTCTCTTCCTTCCCTTTAACTTCTCACCTCTTCCCCCAGACTTGCTGCCAATTCCCCAGCTGGGAACTGTCTCTCTATAGAATCACAGGGCCAGGTTTTGTTACTGAGTGTCACGGAGGTAGAAATTTACACAGTTGTAGTTTCACTATATTTGCGAGTATTGAAAGATTTCTAGTGGCTTCATCTGCACCCGGGGATAGAAAGTGTCCCTGAAAGCTGCGGAAACCACTCAGACACACAGTTTCTGAGAGAGAGGAACTCATGACGACCATCTATGAGTTGGAAGAGTTACTGCATCTTCTTACTGGCTTTGCACAGATCTGTTGCATCACGTGGGCAACATTCCTTTTCTTCTCTCTATTATTAAAATCAACCTGATTTCCACCCAGTGAATACTCAGTCTGTGCTGAGTAGAGTCTTTCCACTTGTAATTAATTATGCAGCAGAGCACTAACGTACTTTTCACACATAGCTAAAAGCCAAATTTCAACAATTCTTTGTTTATCATTACACCAACTCAGCAGCCACAAAGATATCCAGCTTGGACGCAGGCCTCGTAAAGTCTGGAAAAGCTCCCACTGTCTTCACAGGAGTCAAACACAGGATTTCCCAACAGAAGGAGGAAAGCAGAATATTGTTTTTATGAACTGGTCCTCTTAACACTTTCTCACCAAGGCAGAACTGCATTTAGGATCTCAAGTGCTCATGGGCAAGGCAAGGCTTGATTAAGAGCAACATTTCTTCTGTAAGCAGACTGCACACGGCCATAGGGTACATTTTGTACTAGGAAATACATCTTTAACACATTTGCTTGTCACAGAAAGTGTTCCAGTTGCACTCTGCGTACAAACCAGTTGTTCCAGTTGCACTCTGAGTAACACTTTTCCAAGAGCCTTGATTAGGCTGGTAGGCAAGCAACTCCACTCCTCTGGGCTTCACTGGGTCAAGGTGGCTTCATGGGCTTGCTCTCATGGTCCCACACTTGGAACACTAGGTGGCCCTCACCGTGGCTATTCCTTGGTCAGGAAAAACTACAGACATCTTTAGGATGACAGTAATCTTCTTTAGAATGGCAAGAACAAAATCCTGATGGCTTTCTGCCATCAAAATAAAGGTCAAGATTTCACTCCAGGCATGCTCCAGCTACGCTAAAGCAAAAATTGAACAGAGGACTTGGGTGTTTATATTCACTATTACTTTGTACGTGAATTTATGCAAGGATTTAAATCGGGTAAGATTTAAATGAAGTTGCCTCTTCAGGTTTTTTGAAATGCAAAACAATGCAGTCTGCTGGCAAGGAATGTTTTCTCACTGGTAAATGGGCATATGTCTCCCTTTGGGATGTCAAGTATTCAATTATTTGAGGGAAATTATTCTGCTATTTCCAACAGACATTTCATGTTCTGCTCAGGAAAGGATAAAAACAAATACAAAGTTGAACAAGCTTTTCAACTGTCAGATTTTTGACCTGGACCTTCCCTATACACTAGCCACAGGGAAAAAATTCCATGTTTGCAGGCTTTATGAAATCAATTTTATTTGGCTTCATCCCACAAGAATTAGTTAGGTTAATCATTTGGAAACAATGCTGCCCAACAAAAGAAAGAGAATTCATAGTCATATAGTACAGTAGTTAAATGAACATTTTTTAACAGGGACGTAAATGCCTACCCTTTTTCAGGTTAGCAAACTTTTTCCTTTGATTCGAAATTGTCTCAGGAATGAGGGAAGGAACCAAGTTTACATCTCTGCAGAAAAATCATCCTGTCACCAGCAGAATTTCTTGCAGACACCTTAGAAATGGAGATCAGATCTCTTTCATCCACATGATGCTCCTTGTCCTATTTAATGCTACATAATGTTTCTATGTCCTTGTTATCAACACTTGATGTATTTATTTTTTACACTACCATCATTATGATTTATTTTCACACTTGGAAGGACACTCACATTACAAAGGAAACCTTGCAAAGAAGCAAAGGGAATCTGCCTAGCTGCTCTCTCAGAAGCTGGCATATCCCTCCCAACTGCATCTCCTACAGTGCCGAGAATCAAGGGATGGTAACAATGGGCCACTCCATTCACCTTGCTAATTTATGCATGTTGCTCATTAGCACAGGTCAACAGAGCTGAGTGGCTGGAAGACAGTGCTCTGAATTTCAAGTATCTTAACTGTGCAGTCAGCAGCACTGGTCTAGGACCCAGTGGCCCCTTGGTTTGCCACAGTTTTCCTGCATATATTAGCCCAAAGCCAGTTGTGCTGACCCAGGATTCAATTCATTCATCTCTGGAATTCCTTTTACTTCCCTGAAAGCATTTATTCTCCCAAATCTTCACCAACAGGACATTGGGCTTAATAACTTAAATCCACATCAGGGCTCCTTTAGTTCTACTTTTAAAATTTCCATTTTGGAGAGAAAAACAACTAGAAAATCCCCACACCCACTTCTAGGTATTTCCCCCTTTCTAATCTGTTACAATCTCTGCCTGTTTACTGTATGAGATTTTACAAACAGTATCAGTCACCAAATAAAGCATCAGCTAGTACTGCCAATACAGTAATTAAGAACAACCAGCATGCTTACACTCAAGCTTTTACTGGAGAAATCTGAGTCTGTTAAAATCTAGCAAAACTCAACCCTGCACATATGTTGTTTTGCTTTGTTTTGTTAAATGGGATGGAACATACCAGAACTTTAAAGATCAAAAAACACCCATAATTTCCTAAAACATTTGGAGCCTTTGCATGCAGTAAAAAGGGATAATTATCAAAGCACTTTGCTGTCACAATTGTTCATTTGGAAGAGGCACAGGAAAAAAACAACCAAATCCAAATCCAAAACTCCCAGCAGAACAGAATGGTATTGCTGTAACTGCAGTAAATAAGAGAAAGTGTTAGGCAGATGGAGGGAGGCATCAGAGTGGCATTCAGCACAGAGTCAGATGAGACAACAATGGCCATCGCAAGCAACTGCCTCAGTAAGACAAGTTAGACATCTCACCTGCTCAAGGCACCTTTGACACCCACTCAGAGGTGTGGAAACACATTTCAGGAGGAAGAGAGAGCAGGGCTCTTCCTTTCCACCACAGTTCTCATTTCTTTGCCCCCATTACATACTTTTATCCTATACAGAAGGGATGGAGCGAGGAGGACTGTTGTTGCAGACTGAAGTAGGTTTTGACAGAGGACCACAATTTGGACACACAACTTGATATGCTAAGCATTTTTTTCAGAAATATTGTTTTTGAGAAGCCGTTCACTTCAATTACATCCCTGAATCCTCTTTGGAAGCTCCCATTTCCAAGGCCACCTTCTCCCCCTTTGCCTGGGTAAGTAAGTGGAAGTCTGTAATGAGTTTCATGTTAGCTGTAACAGCAATCACAAAATCCGTGTCTCATTTACATCTCACACTTAGACACTCAAATGCAACCATATGAGTTACACACATGTAGGTAGGGAAGTCTTTAATACTGATAGAACTGATTTTTTAATAGTAATAATGTAAATTAAGTGTGACCTAGAAGCATCTTGTGGCACGGTAAAGTCCCTCTCCTGCCACGCACTCAACTCCACAGAAGGCACAGAATGAAGCTGCAGCACTTCTGCCAATGTCTATGCTCGGAGTAGTGTTAAATGGCTGTGTTCCCTGGCCAGTTATTTCTTGCTCTCATTACGGTCTTTCCTACAAAAACAAGCTGTCTGAATTTCAATGTGTTTTATGTTCAGTAAATTACAATAATTTTCAAAACACCTTTAACCTTTTCAGTGGCCGGTGGCATGACAGGTGGACCTCTTGCATCTTTTCATACTAGGAGTCTGATAATCTTCTGGAAGAAGTAGGCAAGGAGATGGTATGTAAAATTACAGAATATCAGCCAAACAAGTGGTGCCTACTGCACTGCTCTCTGTTTCACACCAGGATGGGAAATCCTACTGTCTCATTTCTGTGACAAAAAACTGAGGAATAACAAAAAATTGTCCAGTGCTCATCTAGTTTTGTGACAGGTGGCTCTTATTTCAGCCTCTGGGGTTCAAAGAGCAGAGATGTGGTTTACACAGATGTGCCATGGGCGAGTTTGTACTTCTGAAGGGCTGAAGCCTAACTCTACCCATCTCAAAGCATGCATTTAAAAGCCATTCTGAAGGACAACTCTGTTATGAAGTTTCACATTATTTCAAAGCCCACGTTACTCAACAATACCCTTTGAAAGTACAGACAAATTAAATGCACTGCTTCTCACTAAAGCAATGTATTACATTTTAATAGAGCGAAGATAGGGAAAGGAAGAAAACATGGCTTGGAGCCCCAGAGCGCTGCAAATTATTTCCTGCGTATTCTTACTCCTGCTCCATATTATTTTTATGGGAGCAATTGTGGGCATACTACCCCTTCCGCCTCCCCCTCTTCCTCCTGCCATCATAGTGTCAAGGTGTATCATCTTTTTGGGACCTGACTGAATCACATGGCTGTATGAATGCACATGTTCCAGGCAGAAGAGTAAATGCTGGTGCTAAACACAACCAGCAAACGCTCGAAGTATGTTGTAGAAAAGATCAGAAAGTAACCTCTCCTCATTTCTGACTGGGCTGTAAGTCAGAAATGCTACTAACTGTTTGCAATGATAGAAGTGAGTGTTTCATTCTTCATGTAGGTGCACATTTTAGGTGAGTATGGTTAGGAGAAATCCTTACTGACAGTATATGGTGATGAGAGGCCTATGGTGCTACTTCATGCTTTTCTACCACATACACATCACCAGACAAAATGCAAGCCAAATACTGGCATGGGATTTTAAAAGATCTCTTAGAAAAATGTTAAGTTTTCTTTTTCTGAGGTAATGATTAAAAAATCATTACTTTCTAAAGTAATGATTAAACAGTTGTGTGATCAGACTGCTTCTGCTCTGCTGGCAAACCTGCGAGAAACTGCAGGCTCCCAGCTCTGGGACAAAAGAGCCATTATAGACCAAGTATTCACAGGAACTCAAAGCTGCTACTTCATGTTTTGGCAGAAGTCCCTGAAAAAGGTGGTGCTGTGATTTATGTGCCATTCAATGTTGTTTTCAAGACATCCACTGAACTGAAGAAGCACCATTAGAATACATCAAGCACACATCAAAATCCATCTAAATCAACAGTGGCTGAAAATACATCATGTGCTTGACATACAGTAATTGACATGTCGTATTTTATTTGACATTTCAAGGACAGTAGTGCCCATTTAAATGGAGACACGTAATATAAACATTTTTTTACTTGAGCTAAACAAAATCAAACAAGGCATCTTGATGAAGAGCTGTTCGCTGAATATCAGAAGAAAAAAAAAAAGAATTAAAATAGTAAAATCTCTAATGATTCAAATTATGAAACACAGAACAGTCAACTTACAAGAAGATAACTCTACTAACACATCATTATCTCGGGGGAAAATTCTGGTCACACAGGCTAACAACCTCCTACTGATTGCCATGGAGCCATCATTTCAGCCATCCCTCTCCACTCCCCTTGCAGCTCTGCCTGGGTTTAGGTCTACAACTAAAACTGCCAGGACTACCAGCATGACAACTGATACAGAAATAGGGCTTAACACAATGGGAGAACAGGGAGCCAAGCACACAGCATGGGTCATGCTCTTTTTCCCTGCACAGACAAGACATTGCAAGGTAGCAGAACCTTGAATCACATATGCTTCACCTGACACCTCATCCTCTCTCCTGAAGGCAGCTGCATAGGGACATCACCTGTAATAACAAAGGTCCCACAGGACATGACAGAAGAAAGGGGGATGTAATATACCTCACTCAAGAAACACCAGGCACACATGCTACTCTTTACAACAGGACTAGGAGACTCCCTCAAATTTAACATCCAACAAACTCAGAGCTTGCTCTCATACTTCTTTCCCACTTATAAAGATCACTCACAAAAGATCCTTATAATCTTTTGTTTCATTTAAATAACCTAAAGGGGTTTTCTTCACCATATGTTGTGATGTAAAAGTAAGGTGCTGACAGAAAGCTTTTAAATTGAGGGCTAAACTGACTAAATTAATCTGCTGTCACTGCTTTCACCTAATACTTTACTGTAGAGTCTTAATTGATTCCTTCTTGTTCCATCTTCTCTCCATTTCCAAGACATGAGGCTGCCCTGAACTGCTGTTTAGTCAAGCCAAATGTATCAAACTCTTTTACTCTGCCTCACAGCTGTACCCTCCAGCAATCTAAGCAGCTTGCTGCTCCTCTCAGGTTTTGTTTAGATTTGTACATGTATCAAACGCAGCATCCTTCCCTGAAATAATGCCACGTTCTCAGCGACTGCATGACAGGAGCATTTGCAGGATGAGACCCACATGCTGTATGTGTAATCTAATGATGTTACATTGCGTGGATGCCATGTAGGAAAAGCCATTGTAAATGAGGATGGGTGGCCAGCATAAAGAATGAAGCAACCATGAAGAAACCTGAAATCCAGGTAAATACCTCCTGTGAAGTATTCTTCCCCTCCATATTTTTCTCTTTGTAAGCTCTTACTACAAAGAATGCAATTAATTTATTAATGCCTAAATGTTCAATCTGTCAGAGAATACAAACAAACTAATTTACCTGTTTTTTTAAACCAAGGTCCTGCTCATAAATTCTGAGATGTCTATGCCCAAATAAGAAAGTAAACAGAAATCTTGAGTTAGTGTATTAAACTAGAAGCAGGAAAAGGAGATTGAAGACAGTAATCATGTTAGGCCAGCAAGCAGAGAATTTTAATCCCAAAACCCTCAAAAAGTTTGTGGTGAATCTTTTTAATTGCAGCAACTACAAAGAAAAATAATATGAGTAATGTGTCATGTGTCTAATTCCTCTTTCAGAGCTGTGGAGAATTGAGCAAGGTAGAGAAAGATACAATGCCAGGGTTCCATTTTAGACTTTAGGATTAAATACAGAGATCAAGTAGTTCAAAGGACATGAAAGAAAAAAGACTTAATGTATTTTGTGAATTTAACTTCTTAATAGTTGTGTCTACGCTGCCTTAACAAGACAAGTGCATACTGGGAGAAAACAGAAAAGAAAATAGAAAAAGACAAAACTACTAACGAATGTGAAGTTATTTTCATGACTTAGAATAGGATAATTCAAAGGACTGAGAACAAAAAGGAAGAGTAAAACTATAAAGCGATTTTTGACAGCCCTCTTTTTAAAAAAAGGCTGAGCAGATTTATCAAAGTATGTGAAATGCTTGATCCTAAGCTGAACTTCCATGAAAACAGAATCATATTCCTTTCTGTTCATAGGTCAAAGGAATGCTGCCAGAGCCAAAGGAAAGGACAAAGAGCACTTTCTGATTTTATATTAAGGAGTGCTGTACGTATAGACACAAGTGCTTCTAGTATCTTGCTAAAATGTGGTCCCCGAAGACAGAGTGTGTTTACGCATTTAATTGACTAAAATCAAGAGGTCAAAGTCTGAATAGCTGAAAATTAAAATAGTATTCAGTGACACAAGTGAAAAGGAGGCTAATTGAAATATATAGGGAATGGGAATATGCAAACTTACTCAAAATGCTTTTTCTAATTAACAGTTACATCAAGGCTCTGGAAGTAGGATGCACCAGAGATGAAAAGACGTAAGGATCCTGTAATGCCAATAGGCATCTTTTCTGAAAGCACACACAGAACCAAGTATTAGGGTACAGTATTTCAAGCCTGTGCATGCCGTGCTGAGCCCAGCCCTGCTCTGCTCTACCTGATGTTTGCCCTCTTTCCCCTAGCCACATCTATAACCCACCAAGGAGAATGAGGGCATTCCACCGCCCTGCAAGCCATCCATTAGGGATGGGACATTCTCAAACATTCAAGTCAGGACAGTTTGCTTGAAATGCTGTATTCTATAAGCATGCAACGGGATCCATCACTTCAGGAACTGGATGGGATGTACAGCTTTATGCAATGGCTGTGCTATGAGGCAGCGTGCTTCCCAGTCCTCATGAAAACAGGAGCTTCCACTTGCCCCACAGCAGGGGAGCACAGGTACCTGGTCTCATCAACAGTGTTTGCTTGTTCCTGCAAGCTCAGACTTTGGCAGGGTGCCACCTTGATGGGAGAGACTGGCCTTGTGCAAGAGAGGTTCTCTCCGCAGAAGGACCCATCACTGGATCTTCTCTTGGGGCAGTGAAACTGGACAACGAGGAGCAGAGGGAGCAGCAAAGGAGACAGACAAGTGAAGGCATCAAATGTGATACAGGACAAAATGCGTCTGCCATCGTCCCAGTTCGAGGTGCAAGTCTTCAAGTCGTGCAGACTAAGGTCATTAATCCTAAGTGCAATTATGAGGGGGAAAAGTGTAAGACAACTAGATGAGCAGTTCTTTTTTTTTTTATTTTTAGGTCAAAAGTCACGCCTTACTTCAATCAACTCCACGCTGGCTCTTTTTTGTGCACCTGCACTGCTCCGTTTCCCCCTTAAAGCTGCCTCCTGTTGTGCGTGCTAACTTCCCAATATGGTGTTACACAAAGGACTGAGAGGCTGGAGCTGGAGAAGAGTCTGAGGGGGAGGGCACAAGTGAGAGAAGAAAAGCCCTGCAGCACTTCAGTGGGAACAGCCCCTCTGTGTAGACCCTTCTACACACAGGTTGCCTTTCCATCCATACTCCCAGGATACTCTGCGAGCCCTTGCAAAGAATGCCATCAGCTTGGAAAATACTGAGCAGACTTTTTAAATCAAGCAAGAACAAGCAAGAAAACGCTTTTTAGTTAGTAAGGCCTAGTACAGACCACAATTCTGACAGCATCTTTACACATACCCTTCTAAATCTCATTTGCTTTCAGTGCAACTACAGGAATACAGCCACAGAAGGGTTTAAAATTCAGGTCAAATGTTAAGTTGGCCAGAAAGAGGCCATGCTACCTTCGAAGCTTATGTTCTAACCACCTTGGTTACCTGCTACACACATACGTTCAGATCTATAGTCATGTTACACAGTTTGTGCTCCAAATTAAAATGTAAAGAAAACTCAAACCTCTACAACTCAACTTGGCCATCAGGTGAAGCTTGGAATTCAATAGTATATTATAAAATTAGAAATTTTAAAAGATGAAAAAGGTGAAACTTAGGCTTTCTGCTTAGCAGCATATCCTAGCAATATCATATATATGAATGAAAACTGTATCATATTGAATACAACACTGAACGGAATGTTTTCAGTCTCAGTTATCTGTACCCAGCTTAGCTGAGATTTTTTGATGACTCCTTTAATTTTATACTTAGTATAAACTGTATTTGTATTGTAGGAGTGTTGTCCTCCTTTTAGCACTATGTTAAGTCTCAATTTTCACACGCGATGAGAAAATTTTAATCCAAATTAATATATTTACATTACATGTAAAAAAATAAAAGCACTTACTAGAAATAAAAAATACTTTTAGAAGCTCCTATTATTACTGCTGAAATGAAAAGCGAAGAAAGCAGTTCCATTGCTCTGAGGAGTTTTCCTCTACTATTGTTTTCACATATACATTACTTGAATGCCACTCCTGAAAAGGCAAACAGCATCAGGTCTCGACTCTAGATGGCAGCAGCCTCCTTCAGATTTTTCCTTCCTTCAGTTTTCTCCTTCCTTAGTGTCCTGGTCTTTGTTCCTTAACCCTCCAAACAATCCTATACTTCCTTCTCTTCCCCCAAAATAAAGACTGCAGTGCTCCAAGCTGCACAGTTTGGGGAAGATGACTAGAAGGCATTTTCAATAAAAGAAATCAGGCCATTCCTGCAGTTAAGCTACAAGGTTCTTCAAAGCATACAGAATAATTGAGGCCTGAAGTGGGGAAAAAAGAAAGGAAGATATTTCCTCTTCCCCTATCAGGCACCCAGAGAAATATTGGAAAATAGTGCTTTTTTTCAGCTAATAACAGCCCCTCAGAAAGGAAGGGGCAAAGGACAGAGAAAAAAGAAAAGAGACACTGAAGAAATGGAACAAAATGGTGCCATTTCATAATGAATCTAAACTGGGAAAAAAGTCTACCTAAATAATATGGCTTTAAAGCACTGAACAATTTTACCAATCTCTCTTTGGACATGGTACACTGACACTATGCTGGTGGAGTCTATTAGATGAGCCAAGGCTGCTTTATGTATCATAAAACTTAACACATAAAGAAAGCTACTGCTCAAGGAACAACACCTTGTCTGAATGCCTCCCCCTTTCTCTTCTCCTAATATTTACCTTTAGCTTTGGCACTCAGCCACTACTCTTAGCAAGTATGTCCTTGCCCCATCCTGCTGCTAGTGTCTTCCCCCCAATAGGTATTAGGTTAGATACTGCACCTCCTCCAGCTCGTTGGTATTTCTCACATGCCCTTTGACTTGATCTCAACTCCAACATTCACATGAATTAAACTGAAACACAGAAGTATCTTAAACAGAGACTTCTAGAGGTCCATGCATGCATAACTCCTTAACATCTGTAAACTGCTGCAATAAGAGCTGATTCTGTGAGCCCTGGAGCACACAAGACACTTTATTTGGGCAAACAACCCCAGTTCAGCTGGATCAGTCCCCTCTGTGCAGTTTCCCATAAATGTGTTTTAAAAACTAAGCTACTAGACTTTACGTTCACAGACACTATCAGCATTTTGAGGATTCCCACATACATGTGTGGCCATGGTCAGGATACATAGGGACATCAGAGAGCACTCAGGGAACAGCCTTTTGGAATAGTTACGGATTGAGGGCACTTAAGGTGGTGTTCTAGAGCATCAGTATGTTATGTTTGGGCTATTTTCAAAACACTAACCCTAACCCTCTCCATCCCAAGCCACAGACACCTCTAACCCTATGGAGAAGCAGATGAGGGAGCTAACACGGGCCAGTGCCCTCCCCGGCATGACTGACCACAACTCAGCTCAACTTGGGTACCCACACAAGACAAGTGGCAAATACCCATGACAAGGGACAGGGACTGGACTCTGCCCGTTAGATTTGTCCATTCATCTGTGCAACCAAGTTATCCCTGCTACTTTTGGAAAAGGAACTAACATCACCAAGTTATGCCACTGCTAAAGCACTCAAATGTTAAATTGACAAATGAAGACTTCCACTCACGTATATTCCAAAACTTGACTTCCTTGTCACATCACAACTGAAGCATCCCAGACGTAACGTGTCTTCTAGAAGACCACACTCACACTAGCCCAATGCTTTTTAAGGAGCAAGCCCCAACTACCCAACACTGACATACATAGTTCTGTGCTGTGTGTGGGTAAAAACTCCCTGAAACTGGTGGATCTAAACATTAAATCCTGCAACTGGATCCAAATGGTCAAACTTGTGTCAATGTGAGACCCCACAAAAATGAAAGACATTCTCTGAAGGTGCAAGGCTTGCTTGCATGAGTGTACTTGCACCACTGGGATAAAAATCTTTGCTTTTGGGTCTAACACAATTACAATTCAGAAGTGGCAGCTGAACCATGGCCACTTTTAAAACTGCGTCTCAAGGGCCCAACACAATTTATGAGAGCAGCAGAAATCACCAGTGGTCTCACCCTTAGGACTACAGTAATAAACAATTCATTTTTGTGCTACCAGAGAGAGCAAAAAGAGAGCAAACAAAGCAGTAAACCTCCATCTTCCCTTTATTCTCAATTATTATCAGGTTTATCTATAATTCATAGGTTTTACTATGAGAATCAACATAAAATGTGAACAGAGTTCAGATTTATGAATTTATTCTTTCAATACCCAAGTGAGGTAAATGGACAATGTTACTACCATTTTTCAGAGAAAAGAATGACACACAGACTAATTAACTGCCCATTTTTTTTCTTTTTCCTTCTTTTTTTGGTATTATTTTTTAAAATAGAAATGGAATAGAAATATAGAATGGAACGAAAAATATGGGTGATTAGGGCAGTCTTAAAAATCAGGGCATAAGAAATCTATGATAATCAGGGTGATATTTGGCAGATAAGGAATCCTTAGTCACAGTCCCATATACCTACTTAATGCAAAGGTGTATGTGATTCAAGGTAACTCATCCTTCAAACTCCATTTTTCTGGCCTTCACTGGGTGCTCAGTTTAGGATTAGAACTCACATAATGCCATTTAGGATTAGAACTCACATAATAATTTTCAAAGAGAGATTTTTTTTCTCCAGGATGATATCTCTACATCTCCATTTCTTACGTTCTCTTTAAAACTCATTCTTTTTTTCTCTTCTAACTTAGTTAAGTGGTTTGCTTAGACTCCTTTGATGGCCAAAGGAAAGACAGACCCAGGGACAAACTGACAATTCTTGGGATAATTCACCTCATTTATCTTAAACATAAATGTTTTCAAATGGGATGGAGAAGTCCACCTCTCTCCAGTAAATGAAGGATGAACTCTACAGATGAAAGGAGCCATACCAAGACAATCACCTAATATTTATTTATCCATGGCAGTATCTTTAGCTGCTATGCTGAAGGCAACAAGTGACACTGGGAAATCATGGCAACTATTTCCAAATAGCTGATAAAAAAAAGGTGGTGATTTGCAAAATATTGTTAAGAACGGAGAAAACAGAATGGAAGAAAAAAAAAAAGACTTATTTGGTTTAGAAGTTATTTGATTGCTCAACAAATTGCTAAGTCATTTGCCTACTTATATTTACATATGTGTGTATTTATGAAAATGCAGTCTGAGTGAGGCACCGTGGAAGGTGTCTGGAGGCAACACAGGGCATGCTGATACACCCTTGACTTTAATGTATCAGACTTGTAATGAGGGACTAACTTGGTTCTAAGCACTAGCTTGGCAGAAACAAAATACTTACAGACTATTAATAGCGAAACTTCTCACAGAAGCTGTGACCTTTATGACTGAGCATGGTTTTACAGCCCTACCTCTGTTACAATTAAGCAGAGCCTTACTGCAAAGCAACAGATTTCTGCTTTTTTTTTCTGCTCCAATTATAAGGAAAGGACTGCGAAAGTAGAGCTACTGTTTAGTACACATCCTCATACAAATCCCTTCTGCAGTATGGAGGTGTACTGAAACACAGTAGGTTTTATGCTGCTCTGAACGATAATGTTCCCTAATGTCCTGCAAACACCTGTCCTCAACAGCCACCTTTAGCTGAAGGCCTAGGGAGATTTAAAGACAATGATCTCTATAAAACTAATTAATAATGATAAAATATTATCAGTCACAATGTTACAGTGGAATTGAGGGAAGGGGGAGAAGTTTACTGAAGGGGTTACTTCTCTCACTTCCAAGTCAGACATATGTAATAGGCTTCTAATGACTTTTGGGCATAATTAAACGTTTAAAATCAGTATTGCAAAGGCCTGATAGAAAACAGTTATGAAGCACATCAGAGAGGACAGTCCATTTACTAATTCAGCCTTTATTTGCCAAGCCATATGCCAACAAAAATACTGGTCGTTAAGGTCACTGAGACTAGAAGAACCAGGGAAAAAATACATCAGTATCATTTTTAACACAAGCGGTGGAAGTCTGTAACTCAGGAAAATATAGTGTAATGTAAAATACACTTTTTTTGTTTTTAAAGACATTAAACAAACTTTTTTTAAACCGTAGAAGATTCATCTGACTCCATCTGCTCACTGCTGTAGCTCACAGCAGCAAACAGCATCAGCAAAAGGATGAATAAAAGCACAGGTGCATGGGATTAAACAACAACAAAAAAGACATAAAATAATGTAGAAAGGCAACAAATTAGTTCCAGGAATACAAGCTAAAGAGATATTTGGAAATAATTATAGCAATAGGTATAGTAATCCTAGTTCTTCCTGGCACTGGAGAAACGAGGAGCTCTATAGGGATATGCCAACAGGTCAAGCAGCTGAACGAGCAACAAGCATAATTCTGTCGTACCTAAAAATGAGAGTTGAATAAACTACCATCTCTTTAGAAGCAAATGGTGAGAGTAGCTAAATGACTGGTATTTCAGTAGTTTTATGCTTTTTAACTATTTATGCCAGAAGAAGTGATGTTCTGAATGTAATGAGTGACAGAGCAGTCCATGGTAAGTATGTTTCTTTAATTTATCCTACTCTTAGTAACAGATTCAAACGATGGCAGATCTAGAACTAATTTAGTCTCAAGAAGAGAGTGCGAAGTGGAAAAGGCTCCCCATGAAAATGATTTCAGTCACCTCTTTGACAGCTGGCCCACAACCATGTTACCCTGTGAATGCCAAATCTGTGAGATAAGAGGGCAGATAGTAGAGCTCTGCACAGCTAAGAATGTCAAGATAGGAAGTGATTATTCACTATTTTTTCTAAGAGCTGGGGACTTAAATTGAATAGAGGGAAGAAATTTTTTTTTTTTTTTCATGTAACGCACACTTATAGCTCACTGTCACTGCATGCTGCAGGGGCCAAGAACGTAGATGAGCTCAAAGGAGGATTAGACAAGTTCACAAAGGGCAGGGCCATATACGGATATTAAACATTAAGGTCAAGTAATAGCCTCAGCAGCTGAGGGGCAAAAACTACTGATTTTTTTTTAATGCTGTAAGGTAAAAGGTGGATAGAGGGAGGGGACACAGGTATTCCAGAGGAAGAGTAGCTCTATCACAACCTTGTTTTTCTGCTCTTTTGGTAAACACTAGCCAGGTTACTGGGTTCACTTGGACCTCAGTGGGAAGGATTTTAGACTTTGGTCAGTTGTTTCTACACACACACTAGTGAAACATGCCCTTTAGAAACCAGCTTTTCAATGCCAGCTTTAGTGAAGGATTCCTGTATCAGAGGAGTAGGTTTGCTAGTTCTTAAAGTGCTTACAAATACATGGCAGCTTTAAAGTGACAGCTTTAAAAACAGTAGACCAAAGGAAACACGCTCATCAGAAAGGAGAAGGTTCAGCTTGTAACACCCAGGCTGTCCTTCAGCCCAGCAAGGCAGGGTCTTCACTGTACAGTGTCCACTGTTCTGTTCACATCAAACCCAGATGACAAGCTGATGAGCATAGTACCACTTGCTATTCAAGCACACTTCGTAGCCCTAGAAGGACATGCCAGGAATCTTCTCAGTATCATCTAGCCCAGGAAACAGGTGTAGGGAGCATGAAGAAATATCTAAGGGCATGGGAAAGTGGTGAGTGGGCTTCTCACTCTCACTGTGAGAGAGGAATGGCAAGGAGCCATTGCCAAGGGAAACACGGAATGGACAGCAGCAAAAAAAAAAATAGGACATGTGGGCTGCTGAGGTTCCTGAAACCATACTGTAAGTGGCAACAGGAAATCTGAAAGGTTGAGACGTGGCAGAGATTTCAACAGCTGGCTCAACACATCAAGTCTCTTTGATCTCTCTGTTAGGACAGGTACCTCCAAAAACACTCCTGTTCTCAGAACAGAGTATCTCAGCTACTTTTGCTCATGAGGTCTGGTGTTGGAAGTAACAAAAGCATGGAAACTACTTTAATTTTCTCCATTGAAATCACTGTAGGGTTTTACTGCTTGTACCAAGCTCAGACACAACAGTGTCTAATGATATTACCATGACACAGTGATAGAGAGGGTGGATAAAAATCAAAAAAAAAAAAAAAAA
>VYXC01008786.1:681477-754813 GCA_013397175.1 Platysteira castanea
AAAAAAAAATCAAAAAACCCTCCACGAAATTGCCTGACAAGTAATTTTTATGAAACGAAAATAATTTACACAGCAGTTTTACAGAAAAAGGGAATTATGTCATTAATCAGCACTGCTGGATAATTACACTGTACATGAGGCCTTGCTTTTAGGGAAAAATATAAGCTAATAAAGACAGTCAGACGATCGGTAATGGCAGGGCTTTTGGGAGATACCAGAGACACAAAGCTTAATAATTTAACACTAAGGAGTATAATGACTGTGAAACCGAATTATTTTAAGTTTACATTAATTTTCCACCCAATTACATATCTAACATTAAATCCAAAAGCTAGAGAATTCCCCTCAGCTGTGAACAACCACAGCGACAGTAAGAAAGCCAAGGGGATGTGATCTCGAACATGACCGGACTCTGAATGTATCCTCCCAACTGCTGTGTACATCCTTAATATTCAGAGGTCTGCTCGGGAATTAAAGCCAGTTCACACTTCCCTCCAGTTACTGCCGGTTCAAATAAGGTCTCCCTCTAATACAGTCAACTGCAGTCAATCAATTTTCTTTGTGGTGTCTCTTTGCACCTCTCAAGCACCAGCAGCAGATGGCTCAGCCTGGCTGTCTCACTGCCACATTTGTAAGGGAAACCAGTGAAAAGTTGAACAGCATTGAATTAACAATGAAAATGAGGACTGGAGTGTAATGAGAGTGTTTCATTACCTTTGCGTTGTAAGCAATTTAGCCCTGATTATTATTGACCTCTGGCAATACTGCATCCAAGTAAAATGTACTATCCTAAAAAGCATGGGTATACTGGAAGGCAGACATTGCTTCTGAGTGTACTCATAAATAAACCAGAGCGTTTCCCTTCCTGTGTTAGAGGCTTACCTTACAGCTGAGTTATCAGCATTCAGCAGTCACCCTTACTTTGTGTCTGTGCAACAAACAACACAACTTGATATAGTACATCTGGAAAATTATTATTATTATTGTTATTATTATTATCATCACTTCTGTGGCACCCAAAGGAGGATTAGGTACTTCACAAAGTAGTTAAAAAGACAAACTATGTGCTACAATGGGCTAATACTCGGTGAAACAGTAGAACTAAACAGGGTGGAAAAACAGGAGGAGGTGGTGTAACCGAAGGAAGTAGACAGGTTACGTGTATAACATTAAACAGTTACTCAGCTGGGGGACATAAGGTTCAGTGCGTGCTGCCTCTTCTTATTCCACACTGGGTTCACAGGAATCCCTGTGACTGGACATTTTGTTAGTGTGCTTTTCAAATCCACTGATTTTTTCCAAAAGTGCTGTTCGCTTGCATGCTAATCTGCATCTTTTTGTGTGAAGGTGTTGCAGCCTGAAAGCATATATATTTAAAAGTTTTGTCAGTTCCAAAGTAAACAAGCCTATTAAGGATTCAGCAGCAGGAGCCACAGATTTTGAAGCTTTCACTAATTTCACAGTGATGGCACAATAAAGTCCATGACTTTGGACCAAGATGCAGTAGGCCAAATGCACAGGAGCAGCTCTTTTCCCTGCGCACCATACAGTGCACCAACCCACAGTGAGGGGCTCTGCACACTCACAGCGCACACGAGAACAGCTTGCTACTGACTTGTTTCACTCTAGGTTTCTAGGGCTCAAGGTCTAGGGAACCATGCAGACCACTGGTGTAGCTGATCTATTCGCATGGAAGTGCTATGATGCTGTGTGAGCCTGCCCCTACCACGCACCTTGGTGTCCCAAGAGATCTTCCCTCTCTTCTGCCAGAGGGATTACAGCATCCTTCACATGCTGAGCACACTGGGGACAGACCAGGGAGGAGGCAGAATAGAGGAAGGTGAATCAAAAAAAAAGACCAGGAAAAACTACAGCGCTCCTTACCAAATCCATCTACCAGTACAAAAACAATGGCCACACAGTTCCCTGCACTCTGGGCAACCACATTCCACCCAGAACAAAGCATGCTGCTGGCGCCTCCAGAATATTAATAATAGTAAGGTATGCGCTGCAGCAGGAGGGAGAACCGCGAGGGGTAGTGCTCCATGGGGCTGGCATAAGGAATGGATCTGCTTCAGGCTGCCTGCCAAAGGCACTGGAAAACTTGACTTTACAGAGGCCGTCCAAAGATGCTTTTCTTCTGCCTGCAGCACTCTTTGGAGGGCTTTTGCCCAAACCAGAGTGTACTGTAGCCAAATGCATGTGGGAAGCATCCCTGCTCACTCTCCAGCCTCCCCCGCTGGTACTGTTGCTTCCTGATGCAACAGTCACCGGGATCCCTCACCACCCTACAGATAGAAGCTTCTGGTTTCCATGGCATCCTGCCATGCCCATGGAGCTTCTTAGAGGTCACTAGAGTCATGGATGAGCATCTGAGAAAGAAACCATTCCCCCTAGTCCTGTAACCCAAGGGGAAGCAAGAGTAACAATGGAGGCTGGACTATTCAGAGGGACTATTCAGGTTTGCCCAGGACCCACTGCAAATGCAGGGATTAGGATCGTCTCCCAAGACAAAGAGGAGAGAAGAGAAAAAGTCACAAAATGTTGACAGAAACACCTCACTCCCTGCTAATAACCTCATATACCAGAGGTTTTGGAAGGGGGAAAAAGCAGCAAACCAGCATGGAGAAAGGAAGGGACATAAGGGGAAAAAAATATTCAGATGCCAGTGTCCATTGCACCACTGCAATGGTGCACCACTTAGCCTGGGGAGACATGTCCAAGGGAAGTGTGTATTCATGAACAATCTGCTGCCAGTTGAGGTCTTGCAGCACCCTTAGGTTTGCACACACATAACACATCCCTGAGATGCAATGTATCCCGTGCTTCCTCCCCATCAGATGTCTGATAAACTGCAGAACAACACAAAGAAAAACCACTGCTGGCTTAGTCAAAAGGATTGCAGACAGATAGTTGCTAGAAGCATTACTAAATGTGTTGATGTTTCAGAACAGTTTGATCTCACTGCTGCTTGTGTTTCTGGTTTGTGTACAGCAAGAACAGCCAGTCAAGGTGATGCTTCGGCTGTGCAGATCGGCTGCAGCACTTGAGTTTCACCGGCAGGGCTGATCCAGGCTTCCCAGTTCCCTGCCTCGCACAGCTTCCCCTTGCTGTGGGAATGTGCTGTGCTGCACTGAGAGAGCCCAGCTCCCTACGGAAGTGCACACAGAAAACTTAAACCTTGTCTATACGAAACCTTCAGCTTTCAAACTACGAGCAGTGAGTCCACAGGTGGAAGAAGCAATTTGGCTTCCACGTATACTGAGCAGAAAGAATTTTAGATATCATCTGTTTTTCGTAAGATTAAAGCTAACATGTGTCTATCTCAAAACTATCAGCCTGCCTCACAAACACAAGCATGCAGTTACGGTTTTCAGGGACACATTATCTCATATCATGGTATATGCCAAAGGGTTAACCTAAGCCTTGGAGATATGTTTTAAAACTGGTTTTGCTAAGCCACTGTCATCTACTATATATAACTTTGTTTTCATAGAAAAAAAAAAGTCCTTTAGGAGTTTCCTCTGAAAAAACCAGCTCTTTGAGGTCATCCTGAGGGTTCCTGGAATTTTTTCTTGTGTTCTGAAAATCATCCCTGTGAAGCCCTGCACAGTCATGCCTCCCCATCAGTGAAGTCCAGAGAATGCACAGCTTGTATATGGCTCCTGCTCCAGCTGCCCCCAGTCCTACAGTTTGAAGTGGTCCTTTCCAACTAGAATTAACTTTCTGCCCAAATAACTTCCACGTGCTTTTGCAAGCTACTTCTTGTAGAGAAAAGCTTAACTAAATTATCACCTCATTCCAAACTAGTTCCTATACAAATAAGAAGTCCCGTGAGCATAACACTGAAATTTACTGAAATGCTTACTTTCTTGCTGCAGTTGATGGAGTGCATATTACTTTAGAGCAGCTAACACAATTTTGTCCCTGCTCCTCACAAAGGACCAACCACAGCTTCTCCCCAAGAGGGAGCGCATCTCTGCACTTACACAGCCTATATTCTTCCAGGACTCTTTATTACCATTTTCCCTACAGCTGAGCTGTTCTGCACAGATTTTCTGCTCAGTATGAGGGGTTGGGGAGGGGGGCATTAATTATACTGCAAGATGGAGCAGGGCCAGGCATCCCCTCTGGTGCACTGTCTCCTCCATGCACAGCCTTCTTCCTGCTGCTTTGCAGCTACAAGGATCACCTGTTGGTCTTGGCACCCGCCCAAGCTGCTGGGGCCTAGCGGAAATGACAGAATCAGCTAGAAACAAGAGCCAGCTCCTATTCCAGCAACCCAAATGAGGGAAATACAAAAACAGATGATGGCAACGTGACCTAGCTGCTGCACGTGAGAGCCAGGAGGGGGTGGGGTAGAGGGGATAGATAAAAAAGGGGTGAATGTTGGACAAAAACCCCAAAACAAATGAAAAAACCAGAAAACCTCCAAAACCACTAAAAGGAAGCCTTTTTCCTGCTGTTGTTTTTTTTTCATATTCAGCACAGCAAAAACATTAGGAGAGTTTTCTTCCATCTGAACACCTGCCAATAGGGAAAACTAAATCTTGTTCCTGATCCTGCTGGAGATGTCAGCTGTTTCTATCTCCCACATGAGAGATGCCAAAGGGATATTCAGGTACACAGCAGAAACAACCTGCCTTTTTCAGGCCAGCTCCTCTCTGTACTGTGGGGTGACACACAAGCTGTTCCAAGAGTTGTGTAAGGAATTCCGTTCTTCCACAACAGTGCTCAGCAAGACCTTTTACTTGATGTTTGGGTGAGTTGCAATGTTGCGTAGCAGAAAGATTAAATACCACTTGCCTCTCATTTTGGTCTTCGGGGCAGAAAAAGCAGATAAGTAATCCAATAGAAAAGGTAACCATCGGTAACTATTTAAAAGACACGAACGCTGTCTTTTAAATGATAAAAATACAAGCTAATTGCACACCGCATTTCCATATGTAACTACTTTCATACACACCCTTGGAATCTGTATTTATTCAAAGCAGTAAACATCCTGATGCCTTCTCCCAGCCACCTAGAAACAGAGACTAGACAAGAGTAAGGGAATAATGGTAGGTATTTATTTGAAAGGCCTTCAAGGTACACCCCGGGGAGCCAGAGGCTGCTTCCATAAAATGGACCCCAAGATGGACGATGAGTCACGAGTTTTTTACACTTTTACAGGTTTGGTCCATTTGCATATCAGCATAAATTCACCAATTAAAACTTTAGCTCTCTTCAATTTCTCCACCTCTTTCATGGTCTTAATTTACACCTTTTGGGCCTAGGACAGCCCGAGTGTCCTTGAACAGCAAGCTTAGAGAGGCTTTGTTGTGTCTATCTGCCCTAAGAGAGCAGCTAACAAGCTACAAGAAACTTTAGAGTTACACACTAGGCAGTACAGGATTTGAAAAATATAGAAATTAAAGGCATCATTCCCCCCCAGCATCCAAAATCTCTCATCAAATTTCTCAGAACCCTTGGACTGAGTGACACCACAAATATATACTCTCTCCAATACCTTAACAGGCTTTAAATTAACTTTTAACTTTTTTTTTTACCCAATAATTTTTAGAAACTGTAACAATAAAAGCAGGAAAAACCTAATTCTTAAAAGGAAGATTTCTTCCTCTTCAAGAGCAATGGAATGGCTCCCCAGAGCTTCCTTCTTCCTGAGAAAACACTCCATGAATAATCAATGTACAGTCCAATTCCTCAACAGGTACTGAGCCTTCAAACACACCCAGCATTCAGCAGTCTCTGTGACTCTGGCCTTTAAACTGTAACACTCTTTGCCTTTCTCTCCCTAGTTTCCCAAGCATTCTTTATTCTGTTCTTTCTAGCAACTAGGTAGGTAAGCAGAAGCAAAATACGAGCAGTGGGAGCAAGCTGGGGCTAATTTGCACCTTATGAATTATTCAGGCCCTCCTGATTCCTGCACCTGCACTGAGGCAGGAAGCTTGCGAGGAACAGTCATTACTCTTCTCTTGGGTTTGCACAAGCTTGGTTACTGCTCCGACACTTTGTTCTGTAACCAAGGGCTTCAGGTCTCGTATTAAGCAATAGAAATGGGAGGAAAAAAAA
Source organism: Platysteira castanea (assembly GCA_013397175.1). Classification (NCBI taxonomy): domain Eukaryota; kingdom Metazoa; phylum Chordata; class Aves; order Passeriformes; genus Platysteira; species Platysteira castanea. The sequence goes on from VYXC01008786.1 coordinate 687,550, forward strand.
TAACTGCATGTTGTCAACCCCCCCCTTCTCCTGCCTCAAACCAAGGATAATCATTCAACCCTGTTCTGAGACAAATGAATTGTAGGGTGTATCGGACTGATGCTGAATTTATCTTACATATGCTAATCCAGATCAGAGCATCAGGAGAGAAAGAACGAATGAGTGCTTGAGCCGGTCTTGTCAGACATTTACTCAGCTGCATTGAATTGCACATTTAAACTTCTCCCTAGCTCAGTAGGGAGTATTTCACCTGCATCAAGCATTTCCCATGCTAACCTGATCATTAAGGCACCCTTCTCCACAGATATACCACAAATAAATTCTCTGCCTAGCATTCTGGCTGACATAAGGGGTGCTAACAGTTTAATACTATTGGAAAAGCCTATATTGTGCTTGCAACAGGGTGGATTTAACAAGCAAATAGGTCTTTTTCACCTCCATCTACTATTATCTTGGTAAACAGAATGTGACACCTAGCTGCAATTCCAGATACAACCCATGAATCTGGACAGCCATTAGGAACATTTGCAGAGAGCAGATACAAACCAATTAGCACTATGAACATTTTAAGATCATGATATGTTTTTGAGCTAATATGCTAAGGCAAACAGATCTAAAAGTATTATGCAAATTCAAAGCAGCAAACACCCTCTTTACTGTATCTCATGTCCGCAGCTGCACTGAGTACCTTCAGCTTTTGTCCTTTATTAACATTGCTGTTACCAACAAGTTTTCCAGTTAAAAGATGGTCTCATTAATCCCAGGCAGCTAAGCATCATGCTTTGATTGATTCAGTAAAACAGATCTGTGGTAACTGATAATGAAACCTCTTTAATCCCCTCTTCCAAAAAAACTGAGTCAAACATGAGTCTTAAGCATTCAGAAAGGTACAGTCAATCTTTATCCAATCTTTGCTTTTCTTCTTTCTACGCCTAAAGAAGTTAATGCGTTTTTCTATTGACACAGGATGCATGATTGGTCCTGTGCTTCTCTTATCACATTCCTATCCAATAATAGGTACTCTGGCTTTTTTTTTAAGGTATTTTAATCGAGCATGTAAACACATTTTATTCTTTGATGCTCTTTCATTCAGCATCATTAATCCCCAGCATGAAATCAATAGACTTAAAACATTTAATCACGTCAAAATGCAACATACAAATCCACAAATGACTTCAGTTCATCACACACACTGAATAGCTTGCAAATTGGAAACTATGCCTTCTTTTTGCCTTGGGAATCAGCACACCCTAAGCTAGTCTTCCACTGAAGTAAACAGATCCTTGCGCCAAGAATCTGCCATTAGGAATAAAAAAAAGTTGATAAACAAAACATGGGATTTTCTGTTTGCTCTGTCATCTTTTTTCATCCCAGTCTCACTGGCCTTATGAGAAACACTTGTTTTACTGCACTCTCTTGACACTATGCATGTTTAAAAAAAGTTTAAAAACAATTACAGTAACTGGGTTACAGAATGTACTGGAGGTGCAAGAGAAGGGAAAAACATCTTCGTGGTTGCTTATTTTCCCTTTTTAACAGCATACATTGTTTCTCTGCTTGAATAGAATGCGTAAGGGACAACAATCATAGGGCACTTAAAAAAAAAAAAAGGAAGAAGAGAATTAACACAACCTTATATATGAATATGATTTCCCAAGCCCCTAGGACACAGAAAGTGACAAGAATCTCTTTGATGGGGCAAAAGTTGTGGCTGAGGTGAAAAAATTAGGAACAATCAGACCCATCCTTTGATTGGCAAAAGGGCAGAAACAGGTAAACAGGGAAAAGGAACAGTCTAGGTAATGGAAAAACATCTTTATTTCTACTACCTAAAAACCACTGAAAGCGTGCCAATTTGAAACAAGAAAATACAGTTTGGAAAGTGCTGAAGTGTGAAAACAGGCATGCTGAAACCCCGATTTGGGAGGCAGACACCCAAAAGCCTGCCTAGGTCCATGACCCCATTCCCACCCACTGTCCCATGAACAGTCCTACCCAACCTCCCCACAAACCCCTGAGGTCAGGTCCTTCACTGTTAAGCTGGAGCTCCTTTGGGTACCAACCACTAGGCACACGCTCATACATACTCATTCTGGCAGCTGCCCATTTTCCACCTACACGCAGAGCCATGTCCCAAACTTTCAGTATCCACAGCTGTTTCTGGCCTGGTGCTGCTCCAGGGAATGGAGGCTACAGTCTCAGTCCTGCCCATGTTCAGACAAGCATCCAGGTTCTTCTTACCCACTCTCCTTCCCCATCCCATGACTTCTGTGTTCCTGTCTATACAACTGCCCATATTCAGCAAGAAGGGAGATGAGACACTCCACTGCTCCCCTCATATCTCATCTGATTAGGCCTGCACCAAGGATTGCAACGAGATCAGCTTGTGCTGAGAACCTACACCTTGGGTCTCGCACTCTGTTAACAAGGCAGTTAATGAAGCTCATCTGCAAAAGTGGCAGAATTGCTGCTGCCAGCTTGTTTGACGAAAGACTCATCTCTGCTCCATCATCATCCAGAAAGGGCCACAGAGACTACCTCTGAGGGAAAATGATGCTTTTATTTCCTACTGGTTCCCTGTACAGTCCATAATGATTGATCTGATGTAACTGGGCTGTATTCCAATAGAAGCACTTAGTTCCCTAGGCCATCAGCAAAGCATACACCTAACCTACATGGGTAAGGGCTCCTTTTTGGTTGTTCCTGGGACATGTAAATCCCTCTTCTGACTATAATGAGGAATTCAAGTGCTTTTCCTCAGAGGTCAGATCAACTTGCAAAGCTTAACCTTAACATACAGGTAGAAGTTTCTGTTCACAGTGAAGCACAGGTGCTACTTGCTCAAGCATTAAAAAATGTTTATGAGAGCGTAACAGAGATACCAGTGCCTTTAGTGTAGCACAATATAGTCCCACTCTAGCTGAGAGAGGGAATGAAAATTTCATAGTAGGAATGACTAAACTGAACTTTATTGTAAGTATGCAGAGTGTAAGTGATGTTTCTTGCAGTTTCTCCCACTGAAAGTAATATTTATACACTGAGCTGCATGAAGGAAAATATGTAGATTAGGGAATTGCTTCAAATGCTTTGGCTATCCTAGATACATTAATTTTTCATTACCTCATTTATGAAAAAAACCAAAAAACCCCACAACAAACTAACAAAAAAGACCCAATAAAAAACCTGAGGTAAAACTAAAATGTGAAATGAGGACATTCCAAATCAGGCAAAGAGAAGATCAAGCATTTTCTGCTGGCAGTGCTCTTAATTATTACCAGTAACTTCCTATTTACTACCCTCAGCATTACTCTTTATCCTGTTCTTTAAAAATGATCCAGATTACCTCTGCAAATGTGTAGGGTTTTTTTTTCTGTTTGACAGATGCTCGATTCACTTCCAGCTGAAAGCAATCAAAGTTTAGACATAAGAAATATATCTTTAAAAGGCTGTGCTCTGTCGTTAACAATTTGGTCCTGGAGATGAATTGGAAGCACGGACTGGGTCTTAACATTCTTACTAACTAATAGGAATGCTAACAAGTAAAGCACTGTACTCTGCACTGCAATTCTTATTTTCTCTTTGAACTGCTGACAAATGACTGCTTCAAATTAGTCTTACAAATGAAAGGAATACAACAGAGCACTGCAAACGTTTGTCTTTGAATAGTGGGGAGTCAAAGCAAACTAAGGTGAAAATGGTGTCCGGCAGGGTAATTCAGATCAGGAAAGCCATCCAACTCCAAAGCAGCTTGACCTGAACACAGCCCCAGAGGCAGTGCCACAGCTGCCAACTAGACAGCAGCCAAGAAGTTAGCAGAGGTGCAAGCCAAGAAGCCAGCCAGGAACCCATGCGCCAGTGGAGGAAAGCTGTATTCCAGAGTTTGGATTCTGGGCCCTCCAGCTGCCAAACATCTCCCATCTGGCTGAGCCTGTGGACAAGAGGTTAAAAAGAGAAGCCGGGGGAGATTATACAAGTGCAAAACCAGTACCCTTTGCAAGACTTCAAAGATGAAGAGGCACACTGTGCCCCAAACACGTGAAACACACACTATCACTTTGTCCCCAGTTGATCAGAGGAGGCACTATGGACAAAATGCTCCACATTTTAGAGGAAATGGACAGTTAGACATGCATGACCTTAAGAAACTGTCCCAGCCTCTGGCCATCCACAGAGGTGAGCAGATGCAGATTTGTCTGGAATTGGCTTTGAGTAAAACTTACAACTTTTAGTAGATTTCATGAACCCAATATGAAAAAATATGAAAAAAACCCAACAAAAAATGTTTCTTCAAGACTTTGTGATCCACTCTGTTACTCCGTCATCACGAAGAAATTGAAATATCAAAGAATGTTTCTGTACTTTCATAACTAGAATACCATAACTGTGAGTGTAATTTTATGGAAGAATAACTTTCTTGCAATTTAGTGGAAAAAGATAAGTTTAGTAATACAAAGTTGAAAAACACCCAGACCTGGGTAGGCACGAAATTTAATTCAAATGAAATGTATCCACTCATATAGTTGCATTTAATTGTAACAGACAAGCAGTTCTTCTGACAAGCGGTTACTGTTCCCAAACTCCAACAGTACCATACCCCAAGAAGCTGGACCAGCAGTGAGGAAGACTCCTAGCAGTGTCAGAAGTTTTAAGTGCACCATAAGAATTCATACTTTCAAATAATGCACTGACTTTGATGTTAATCTCATTGATCTCATTCCCACCTTTCAATCTAGAGGCAGGTCCACATGGCTCAAATGAGGTTTGACAGATGTGACTTCTTGATCAGTTTGGTCCTTTATTTGAAAAAGCCATAAAACCCCTACAGTTCTCTTCCAAATTTCTGTTCCTATTATAACCTATTCGCCTTGCCAAATATCACATTTCAGTCTCATCTCACTCCAGTCAGAGCACACCAACTTTCAGCAGTTTAGAACTGCTGCATGAGATGACTTACGCCATCTTCATCTACATGTTTTTCAGGGGGCCTCACCAGTAGGATCTCATATTCATTACTACGGTATGTGTAAACTCTCCACGTAAATGCATGAGTGACTTTTAAAGCAAAATACTGACAATATTAAAAAAATAGCAGAAAATGAACAACATAAGCTTCCTTCTTGAAAATGCTTCCTGCAGAATAGAAGCCAATACACAGAATGTTATAGTTAATTTAACGCAGGCTAAAGAAGCCGGCATTAAAAATCGTATCTGAAATATGCATATATTTTAGAAACACAACACTGTGAGAGCCTAGTAGGCTCTTCAGAATAATTTCTGAGGTTGCACTGGTAATTCAATCAGAACACAGAAAATTCTAAGGATTTAAAAAAATAAATGTATCGTTTCAATTTCATAGCCAAGGAAACCTTAAAAGCTTTGTATTAGCTCTAACAGAGAAATTGCTCCTGCTGCTACTTTGAAAATGTCTGAGTAACAAGATCCTGCAAATTTTTAATATAAATATACCAGTTGCAGTGTAAATAACTGCAAATTAGATATAGGAGTAGACTTGAGGAATGACTTCTGTATTTGACTACTCATTAGCAATTTGAAAGTGTAATTGCTCTTAAAACATGTCTTCTTCCTAATTTTATTATGAAGCTTAGCTGTACTAATAAATTTGAAGAATTTGATTTATTCTGCAACTTATTTGCTTATATTGAATGTGACAAGTTGTTCTTTCTTCTGTACTCCACAGACGGAGGGCACACAGGTCACTGAGAGTAGATAAAACAGTGAGTTGATGGGTTTACACTTATCCCACGATAAACACGACTCCAAAGGAATCTTCCGAGAGGCTCACAAAACAAGCAAAAGAGAGGAGGAGGACAGGCAAGCACACTTAAGTGAGAGTGGACATTTCACTGCACAGTCTTTTAAAACCCACTAAGGCAGCAGCAATGAATCCCACAAAAACAGGAACCCTGCCAGCCTTGGTACATCCTTCTGTCATTTGACATCACTTCTACCTGGGCAAGTGGGGTGAACCCAAGGGCCCTTATGGCATCACAACACTTGCTGAAGACTCGCAGTCACCCCTGCACTGGATTGGCATATAAACCCTGCACCTGAAAGCAGGGTATCTACCAGGCACATTACACAGTGCCTACTGAAAACAGTAAGGTTTTCAAATTTTGCCCTCCTTGAAATACAAGCAAGGAGATGTTTGCAAAGAGCTCCTCCTACATTTGCAGCTTTGCTTCACGGTAACTGGCAACGATCCATTGTAACATGAGCTACATTGATCCACATTAACTTCATTACTCAATTTCAGTAGTCTATTTTGAACATTTTAAACTACATTATTAAACATCAGACAAGGTGTTTTCTATTCTGATATTTTAAACATCAGGAGTTGTAAAAAAAAAAAAAAAAGATTGCAGCTTTCCCACCACCCTTTGAGACCCAGAATAAAAAAAGCAATTGTAATACTCAACTTCAGACCTTGCCTAGCCCCACATATCCCTCAGTCATGACATAAAGAGGGAAAGAAACCTGAAAAGCACTGCTACTAGACTTAATCAACAAAACAGAACATCATATAATACACAATAAAATGCTTCATACCTGGAGTTGAAAAAACGAAAAGGGTTAACAGCTGACCTGGCACAGCCCCACATGCTCTCTCTGGAAATTGAACACAGACAATTAGGAATTTTAAGTTACCCCAAATAATCGAAGGGGACTTAGACAAGCTTGAGGAACACTTACTGCAAAGTAAGTATGGCACATAGCCTCAGTGTGGAAGGCATTTTAGGATTTTCCCATTCACTCAAAACTCTTCTCAAACTGAATTTGCTCTGCAGATGTCCCAGCTAATGATAAGTAAGTCATAAGGAGCTCTGCGAATAATTTTCATGGGAGCAAAGTCAAAGCTTAAGGGCCCACATGTCACTCAGTGGTGATTCCAGATCACGATGGATCATATTTTCTTATTAAACAATAATCAGCGACACAGAGGTAAACTCTAATGAGAATCTACAGAAGGCAGACATTGCATGAAGAGGAAATAGTGTCTGGAGTGAATGTCTGCTCCCAGAATTCTGCTGCATAAGTAACATTATTCCCAACACAACACTGAAAAACTTAGGCTTTAATATTTTTACTTAGAATTTGGACTCCAGGGAACATAGACGATCTCATAAAATATTATTTTGAATAAATACTGAACGACACAAACATACAGTGCCATAGCTGTATCAACTCCTATGCTGGCTGAGATTTGGACTATGGGAAATGTTCCTTTTCACTGACAAATTCTGATCTACTGCATATGCTCAAACAACAAGCATCATACAGATGGTTTTTGGAAAAAGTTCCACCAAGTTAGGGAAAAAAAAAGAAAAACCTGTAGAAAGCCAAGAACATGAATAACCCCCTTTTGTCCCTCTCTCTGTGGCTGAGACCTCAAATGCACTGTGAAAGTAGTCTGAGGCCAATGCCCAAGAAACTAGCAAAAAATATTAGAATAACAATACAAGTCATAAAAAAGTTCTAGCACACTAGCAGTCGAATGCATTTGCACTGAAAATGTTTTGGATCTTTTATAATGCTCAACTAAAATGGTCAGGTTGGCAGGGTAATTGTTGAAAGTGAAAAGGAAATTTTCAGAACAACTTTGGTTGATTTATATAACTGCATTTTCTACTGCCCTTGGAAACCTACAAATAATCTATTTTCTCTCAAAATTTTGCACTGCATACTTTGAACTTGTCAAATTTCCTTGCTTCAAGCGTGCAGTAAGTATTGGCTTTCTTTATTGTTTTTGCCATTTGTTAGATGCTAAATTTCCGATAACATGCTAGGCAGATGACAAAATGATGTAAAGAATTTTTGAAGTCTAGGCTATTAGCGCTATCACTGCCTGACACTGTTTTGGGTTTTTGCACACTCTTTTTTCACTCTCCATGTATAGCCTTTTTCTTCTCAGAAATATGTATCAGGTACTTGTCCCACAGTATAAAATAGGTATAGATTTTATTTTACAATTGTGTCAGTACCTAATCAAAGAGCACTGGGACAAAATCTCCCCTGCCCCATCAGCCCTCAACTGAACACAATGTGCACTGGAAAATGGTTACTGGAAACTACTAACACCGATGGTTCTATTCCATGTCAATTAATTTGCAATCATCTCTGTATCTTACTGGAAAATCATTTATTCCCACAAGTGATATAAACAGCAATACATTACCCAGAAGTCGTAACTCTAAATTTTGTACACTCCTTTTCATGAAGTTCCCTTTTGAACAACTAAGCAATAGGGCAGACCAAAACACAGTTGTTAAGTATTTAAGTTAAGTGTTAAGTATTTGCATGCTGAATTTTTTACAGTGGGAATTTTAGCAGACAACTGAAGCTCTGTTTAGAACCTACAGCATCCAGGCACTGAAGCAAAAGACATCCAGGCATCATCCAACCAACCTCACCAACCCCTAGAACTTACTATGCTACTCTATGTTTGGTGTGAAAGCCAAGGGGCTGTGGCCTCCCATCTAGCCTCTTCTCCAACCCAGAAACCATGGAGAGAAATGCCTACCCCTTGCCTCTGGAGCTTGAAGCTTATCTGTGCTATGAAAATGGCTAAAACACACCTGAGACCATGTAATCGGCATAAAAGGGATCTGTAACAGTCACTTTCCAATCCAAAATACAAGTGCGGAAAAAAGAAGAGGAAAAGGACCACTCCTGGGTATCTTTTGCATACAAATGTAGGTATCTGGCTTCCTGAGTTAGTGCTCTAACCACTAGGCTTTTATGCCATAGGGGAGGGGCTGCACCACTACTGCTGCTGGCTGTCACATTTTTAAACAGAGAGATGGCCAGTGGGAAGAGGGCAGCATGCTCTGAGTAGAAAATAGGTAAGCTCAGAACTTGATCTCCTCATTTCCACAACGGAAAGTTGGGAACGTGAGCTGTTCTTTTTTTTCCAAACTATTTTAATGAACTACTACAGTTCAGAAGCCCAAGCTCCAAAGAGAGCAGACAACTCACAGCCAAGTACCCACCTCAGGATGTAAATGGAGACAGCTCTAGGAAGCTGATTGCTCTGCCTGTTGAACTTGAAAGCCTTTAACTCTTTGTTGACTGTACTGTGGGAGTGCTAATGCCTTGTGCAGGTGTTCTGACACACTGCTGGAGCCAATCACCTATTTCAGAACCTCACAACACCTCCACTAGACGTCCCTCAAAGCAGAAAATCTGCATCTTGTCTCAAGTGCCTGTGCTGTTGTGGCTCCTCTTGGTCCTGGGTCCCTGCAGTACTTCATACGTGTTGCAAGCATTTGGGGATAGTGCAGCCTCTATGTCGTGCAGTATAATGACAAGGATTGCCTGTTACACAATTGCATCTACTGTAGTTCCTCTCAAGCAAGAGGAAAACCACATTCTATTATTCTGACTATGCTTTAGGAGTGGCAAAGGATCTCAGAAATGATGCAGTGATACAGACAGCAGGCAGTTCTGAAGCGGAAAACTTGAGTGCATAAGGAATCAACCTGTTCAGCTTGATAAACAATTTTCAGCAAACAATTCATTATACAACATTATCCCACTGTTGTGCTTTTGAAACTTTTATGACTGAGAGTTTGGTCATTATTCCAGTTCTTCTGTGAACTTATTTATAAACGGTTTGACTCTTTGGCCCTGATGCGCAACTGATTACAAAAGCAGCAGTGGTCATCAGTTCTTAAGAGAAACACCATGGTGACTTTTATGTCTATCTGACAGCATTGTGTGTCCCTGAATTATCATGCATTATCCCAGCATTATGTTAAATACTGTACTTTTCATGCAAATAATTGATGGACATATAGACTGGGACTGCTGACTTTTAATGAGTACATAAACCAAGTATTTCTTTTACTGCCTGATGTCAGCTTCTGGTCATTCCCAGGTTAATCTATTTTTCAGGCTCTGTTTGCAATGCTGGGCTTTTCAGCCAGCAGCAGATACTGCACACAGGCCTGAGAGTGAGCACTTTCTAGGGCAGTCTCTGGCCCCAGTGCCCGCCAGCCTGCTCCATGCCTCCCCGGGCCAGCAACACAGGCTAGATAAGAGAGCTCTGCCTGTTGCTGCCTCCTCTGATCCACCCTGGTCTCTTCCTTATTCTCTGCCTGCCTCAGCTTTTGTATTTCCTTGCAGTACTTTATCCTGTGGCAACTTAGTACATCTCACAAGGATAAATAAAGAAAAATATGACCCAGAACCTCATGCTTGACACATCTTTTGTCATTGCTGTAATGATGGAGGTGCAGAGTTTGACTCTGAAACCTGATTACTTCAGGATTAGATGCTATAATACTAGCCACTGTGCTGCTTTACTCCTTGTTTCAGCCTTCAATTTCTTTATTTTGACTAATTTCATATGTGTGGTGGCTGTAAGCTGCAAGTATCCTTTCTGTGACGTATTCAAAATAGTAATGCTCATGTTCTAAGTCACATCCACATGGACAGTGACACCTCCTTGGCACACAGGCTCAACACAAAAACTCTCCTCATATCCATCATCCAAGAACTTCCATTCACTCCTCTTTTATCTCCAGCCTAAAAAGAACTTGCTGTGAGAAATGAGGTTATGGTGAAATCACTACTACTCAAAGAGGCTGAACTAACAGATGTGAAAACCTACCACAATCTTTTCCCATTATGCAGGAGAAAGGAAAATGGAAAGGAAAAAAAGTAGTTTTTTTTTTTTATCCCTGTATTTACATGCTCATTCAATTATGCCTTGCCAAACAGTGTTCCCCTCTTAATAGTTTCCTCCTTTACATGCAGTTTACATACCCGTGACCTACACAACTTTTGTGTTTTTGCATGCATTGACCTAAACACTCAGGACAATATTTCCATAAATCAGTGTAAGCACTGCTGTTAAGATTTAATTGTGCTGCATGTATGTCTGTCACAAAATCACACAAACTGCCTTATGGAAAAGAAAAGATAAAAACTTATCTAATCTAGATAATGAAATGAAGTAATTTTGGCTCAAGTGACAGCAGAGGACAATGCTCTTTATTTTTCTTATCAGTAAGTCAAAGCAGCAGTTCACCAAGGTCATTTTATTGTGGCTTTTTCTGGCGGTGTTCTGCTATCCAATCTACACCTATGAGTATTTGCTATAGCTCTAAGTTTCTTAAGGCACATGGCTCTGCCCCTGCTTTCTGTGCTGATTTAGAAAGAAAAAACATAAAAAGCTGAATAACGCATCACTGGGATAAGAGATGCCAAACAGGTGTACAAACTGCTAACTGGGTAGCAGTAATTCATAATGTTATTTATAATTCATTCTTCGGTGTCATGCTCTTCAAGCAATTACAGAATGCCTGCTTCACTATCCATAAAATGCATTTCACATATCTAACAGCTAATGACTCAAGCTTCACTCTGGAGCAACACATTTTAGTGGATTAAGCATGGGAGTAAGAGGCAGATGTACCTGATCCCAACTCATTCTCTGCCTTGCTGCATGGCCTTGAGCAAGTCACTAACCTGTGGATAATTATAATATTTGAACACACAGGGGACCCGTACAATTTAATTAGTTAATGTGTGCAAAGCACTCCAAAGATAAAAAATGCTATATGAATGATAATCATATGCTATTGTTTCATGGCATTTTATTACAAAGCACGTTTGTGTAAACATGTTTAGAAATGTAAAATTCCAGTAATGGCAAAGTTTGATAATAATTTCAATACCTTGAAATGATTGGCACTTCTTAGACTAAAATTTAAATTAATTAACAAACCTAACTTATGTTTAAGAAGACATTCATATGTGAATTCAATACATACACTAAACTGAAGCTGGAAAACAAGATCTTTGGAAGTTTCTGTGTGATAGATAAAGGAAGTGAAAAAGACACAAAGAAGGTATCAGTGAACCAATGTTACAAGTAACTCTTTGACTGCAAGATATTGGTCCCCCAAACAGCCTAAGGGTTGAGTTATTTTTCTTTTTTTTAGCATCCAGACTTCTGTTAGTTTCAGGACTAATCACTAGTTAATGGCAAACAACGTTAATGGCAAAACTCCTTTGGACTTTAACAGAACCAGGATTCCTTAGTTCTTTGAGCTTATTATGCACTTAACTTAAATATTTCTCTCAAAAGGAAAATATTACTCCTAGAAAAGGTGTGGTAAAAGCTCTAGAATCACCTACTCAACAGTTGAGGAAACTTACAGAGGAGACAGGAAGACATGATTTTGTGTAGACCAAGCTAAAGCACTCTTTATTTTCAAATTGGCTTTCTTCAGGGAACAATTTGGCAATACTCCTATCTCCTGATACACTTACATCTAAGCAATACAGTCCTTTCAAAGCAGGCAGTGATCTTAATTTCTCTGTATAAGCTGGTTTTGATTTACAGTTGGCATTTACCTAGCCCTTGTTTCTAATGATCATTGGCTTATGGGAAATCTGTTATCCTGGCAAAAAACCCTGGGACATATAGCAGAAAATTTTCACACCAAAAATCCTAGTGCACGCACAGGATGGCATCCTTTGATTTTACTGCCCAACTGTCAGATTATTGAACTTTCCTTTTGTCAAATACCACATATTTTCTTTAAAAAAAGGACCTTTTTAGAATAACATAGGTTTACTGGATTATTGAAATCCAAGGCTCAAACTGAGTGCCTAAAGAGCAATTCCCAAAAGTATAAAGGTCTTTCAAGCTCTTCATGTAGAAGTCCTTAATAGAGCTTTAGGCCCATGCATTTTCATATACAAACAGATGTTTCTGAGAATTCAGATTCTGCTAGCAAGAACTTTATAAAGTGCCATACAAACACACTGTAGAAGAAGTCAGCACTTCCTCAGCAAGCTGTCTGAACTGCACGTAGAGAGTGCACACAGGTAGGAGAAATCACACCTGTAGTAGTTGCAGCAGGCCAAAGTTTAGATGTACTAGTTTGTTGCCCTGGTTTTTGTAAGCCTTCTGTTTTTAACCTTGGAGTCAGATTCCTTCACATAGATTTATGTAAATAATAGCCAGTGTTTACTTAACGGTATTTTCTGTTTTTCATTCCTTTTGTGATATGAGAGCTTTAATGAGCACCTTTCTTCTCCAGTGGGATTGAGAAGGAAGTGACATGCTCTCCAATCCCTTGTGGAGTTGGGACATGTATAAGAATGAGATAATGTAAACAATAAAGGCAATTATTCCTTCCTTTCTGCTGAACCTGGCAGGTGCGACAGCGTCTTTATTGTGTCTCCTCAGACACACTAGTTCAGCTTCTTCTCAAGTCACAGACTTCCAGCATGGCCTTACAAAATAACATAGAGGGGGTTTCCTCATATATAACTTTAGCAATGTTAAGTTTTATCACTTCTCCCTAAACCACTTGTCCAGGTTTCTTCACAGTTGCTGGGGAAGACACCTTTTGAAAGGTAGATGATCATAACTGGTAAGATGATTGAACCTAGAAGTATCTCTCCACTAAAGAAATCCAAAATACTTGAGCCTAACTTTTAGACAGCTTGCATTGTGAGAGACGAACTTTGCTGTAAGGTTATGTCCAAACCGGACAGTCCAGCACTGCCCAGAGGTTGTCTAAGGTAGCTGAGACACAGCACATTCTGCCAGGTCAGCCGTGCCCTTGCGTCAGTAGCCAACTTCCAACCCAGCAACACTTTCACTGCAGAAACCTCTTCTTTTCTGATAGAGGATACTTACTGGAGACTGCTGACAAGAAATAAAACAAAACTAGAGCAGAAACATCCCTGAAATAATGACACAGTGTGGGCACCAAACATACTACAGAAGCCTTGCAGGGCTCTATGTCACCAGTGTCTTTTGCTCACGTATCTGCATAAATGCCTCTCAAGGTTTAGCAAGTCAGTTCAGTTTGTAGAACAACTCTGGAGAAGGCCAAGGAGAAGCCTCACCATGTTACAGCCTGTGGGGAGGTCAGAGCCCCATAGACAGTTCTTTCTGAGTGTATGGTCCAATTTCCCTCCAACTGCAGCAACTACGCAACCTTCTCAAAAGTCTTGCTGCAATGGAAAAATGCATCCCAGACTGGGGATGTCCCAGACTTCATGAGACAAGTAAAATCTAAATTGATATATTCCCACAATTTCACTTTAAACCAATGAGCGCTCTCCAGTGAAAAAAAAAAATCTTTTCTTGAGAAATTCTGGATGAGCACTAGCCAACTCTCCGTCTGTAAAATCACCATCCAATTGCACGCCAGGTTTAAAATGAGCATTTGTTCACGGCAGGCAGGTGTACCAGAGAGGAGTGAAGCAAAGCTCACACAAGCACTGCTGAAACACCCTCATTTACATTTCTTGGAGACTTGGGACAAAGTATTTTGTCTGCAAGTGGAAGAAAAAAATGAGGTCAGAGTTCCCTATAATGGATGGCACAATAGTAGTAATGATTGCAACTGAAGTAGGAAAACAAACTATACCAGTGTAGAAAATGAATGGCTGATGGAAACAAAGATATGAACTTCAGAAGAAATAAAAATACACCACAAAAGTTGATTTACACTGAAGAAGAGGAGGGAGAATAAAAGAGATCTAGGGAAAGAAAAACTAGACTTGAAAAGCAGGTACTAATTTAAGAGAGTACATTGGTACGGTGGCTATGCTGTCTGTTGTGGAATTTCTTTTCTGCTAGTGCTGTATCCAAGACTAACTCCTACTGTACGGCAGTAATAGATGCCAGAGAACTTAAAAATAAAGTAAGATGATCACATTACCATCAATTAATCAATCATATAAAGTATCCAAAGAACACAGGGGTAGGGTCCCTAATCTCATTTTCATACAAGCACCCCCAGGCACCCAGCTCAGCGCGAAGAGGGGTTCATGTTAAAGGTCACAACAGTCACATACAAATGACAAATCCCATCTCTCTCTGAATTAACTGCAGCTATAACTACAAGTAGATGGGGTTTCCTCTCTGAAATTTCTGTCTCTCCCTTACTCCAGAAAAACAATACACTATCTGAAGCATCATCAGGTTATATGCACAGTTCCTCTTTTCCTTGACATTTGAGAGAAAAAATGGTTCCAGCAAAGGAGTTTCCTCCACCTACAACACCTTAGGAGAAAAAAAGTCTAGAGAGAAAGAGGAATTTCTGCATCTTTGGATTTTTACCAACATACTGGTCAAAAGTTCATGCTAAAATTCACTCTCTGCCTCTCCTGCTTCTGCCCTCAGTCTCTGCAAGTAGGAGATCTTAAGTTATGCATATTCAGGGAGGGAGAGCTGCATGCTGAAAAAGAATGTATTTCACCACACAAGTGTGCAGGAAATAAGGAGACAAATGCTCTGTTCAGGGTTTGCATTACTATGTACTACTGAGATGGCTCCATAGCATCAGAACAGAGGCCTGCTGCATCTGTTCTGCCTAGGGATGGAAAGGCGGCCAGGCTGAGGGAACAGCATCTTGCCTCTGCGAGGGACCCTGAGAAAGTTTTACTGGTTGTCTAGGGGTTGACTAATGCCTTCTCCTCCCTTGGCTTCATAAAGATTTCTGGAGTGTATCTGAGATTTGGCCCTGAATATATGATGCTATTTTTGCTGTGTAATAAGCATCAATGGTGTCAGGCATACAGAGGCAAATCTGCTCTTTGTTAGATGGTACACGTCAAAATGAGTTTGTAAAACACGCCACAGAAAGGATGAAATGCTGCTTACAATGCAAAGCCCACTGAAATCTACATAATGCTGCAATATTTATTATCAGCCAGAGCATATTATCTGAGATTAATAAATTATTCTTAGTCCCTATTTTGTAAGGCAGAGCAACTGCCATAAAGCAGCACTGTCATAGGAAGAAATTTCTCCGAAGTACCCTGCTTGAAATAATTACTTTATTTATCTATAACTTTACATTATTGATAGCGTTTGTCGAACTGAAGGAGGACTATGAAGTCATTCCAAAAGAACTACTGACAAAGAAGTCTGGAAGCTCAGCCAACATAAGGCTTGCAGCAAGAAAGCAATTTCCCTGAGAAAAAATAGTCATACTTGGTCACTTTACAAATATGCAAGCAAATTACATTCTGTTTGTGTAAATAAGAACTAATGCCAAACACATGGCTCTTAGTGTTTCATTGTCACAATTTTAATTCCTAAGAATTTTGTTCTTGTAAGACTACAGTGGACCTGAAACAAAGCAGCAACATAGGTGGATGCCATCCAGTTTAAGAGGACATGAAAAGCAAAGCTTTCAAACAGGCATTCCAAACTGTCCTGCAACCCAGCTATATAGGTGTCATTTCCAAAACAAGCTTTAAAATGGCTGTATTAAAACAACAGTTTCTCCCCAAAAATTGGTCAGTTGATTCCTTGTGGTTAACACCTGGCAAACTGAGATGCAAGGGAAGATGCGGGAGCATTCAGTATGATCCTGTCACTCGCACCTTCTGGCACAGTGGTTCCCCAGTCAGGCGCTGTGGACTGCCGTAGCCTCACCTCACTCCAGGGATCTGCAGTGCTGACGTGTGTCCCAGGCAGCTGTCTGCACCGCCCGCGGGCAACAGAGAGGAACGGGAGCTCACAGGCTGGCATCTCTCTCTCTCTCTGTCCCTAAATTAGACAGCTCGAATAGGGCAGAAGGATTGCAGCCTGAACGTGCCAAGTGCTACCCAGCCCGTATGCAGGGAGCGAGGTAACTGCCTTGGATACAGATGCACACGCAAGCAAGATGAATCCTGAGCCCCACAGACAGTACACAGGGAAAGGCAGGAGGCAAGGAAAGGCAAGGCACTGAGGCATTCCCTCAAGCCCCACACACTGTGTGAGGGGCTGTACAGGATCAACCCAAAGCAAATGCCCACCACCAGATACCAAAATCCCCAGAGTCTGAACCCCCGTACTGCTCTTGGAGAATAGGTGGCAGCAGGTAAATATACAGACATATGTAAATATATATTTATAATCCTTATGCAGAATAATTTAAAACATGTCTGAAAAACCTCCAGAAGAAGGTCAACTGTGGTCTTGCACCTGCTACCAAGCATCTACAAACTAGGCCTGGTATCGTGTTTAACAAAGACAAGACTGTACAACACCAATCGGTACAGAAGAAAAGGATGCTGCCATCGCTTTGGAAGTACCGTGGTGTACTTCGCAGCCATTCTGTGCAAGAAGTTATTTTTTTGGGAACTAGTCACCAGAAAAAGCTTACAAGCTCACCTAGGAAAGAATACACTCAGTGGGACAGTCATCCAGACTCTAGGGCCAGACTGCCTCCCTCAGGCACTAAGCTTTGACCTATGCCTCACTGACTACTGAAGCAGTCTTTCTCCGCATGTCCCTACGCTGCCCGATTATTCAGCAGAACAGCTAGGTGCCTTTCCATGTCCTCAGAGGAAATTCCCGTCTGCTAAGTTTAGATACTGAAATTGAGCACACAGGATCTCCCTTTGGAAGGCTTCAGAGGCACTTTCCTCTCTGCAACAAGGGTATGTAGAATGAGAGCTTCTTTTTCAGTGGACTCCTTTGCTAAACATCTAATATTAAAGATACATATTAGATGCCTAAAATCAAAATAGAGCCTGCCTGTCGGGCACAATATTGCAGACCAAGTAAGAAATAGATTGAGTGAAGTCGGCATGAAGTGCCAACATTCCTTTTCAACTCAGTAGCTGTATGTGTGGTGTCTGTGGCCGAGAATGAAGTAAAGATGACAAATTGCAGATCACAGTCAAATTAGATTTTCCTAATGGGGCTTTTGAAATAAACTGTTAACAGATTACTGTTTAAATAAAACCTGTAACAAGAATGAGTTGATGTTATATTATTAAATTTCTTAATTTAATTCTTAAGCTCCAGAGTAATACTCCAAGTAATACTCAACATATTTACCTTCACAAGCTGTGGAATGCACTGTACAAAACCTAAAAAAGGTTTGCATGGTTTGACCAATTCTCTAAGTGTTCAAGCAACATCCATCACAGAGAACAGTATCTGCCTGCCTAGTCACATATTAGAATTATTTGCTTGTGCTCCATAGTTCCTTTTTTCAGTAATTAGACAGAACCATTAAGTACAAAATCATGACATGTTGTTTTATTTTTCTGGCTTATTATGTGTGCTATAAATTGGGAAAAAAATACTTAGCACTTCAGGGCCTGGTGTTGTGACTAGAAAATTGAAAATACATATGGGACCTGTCCATCAAGCAATAGCCTCACTGGTGAAGAAACCTTCCCTTCCTTTATCACAATAGAAAAGGAGCCTGCTAATCACAGAACCAACACCTTGCCTTCCCTTGTCCATAAAGACCTCTCTCTCTCTGCTTAAGGAGAAATCGGTTTGAGGTTCACAATTAATGTGCTTGGCTAGAAGATGAGCTAGTACATGTCTGGTAAAAATGCAAAAATAAAAACCCCAAAAAACCCAAAGGCAGTCCCGCCCCAAACGTGGTTTAGAAACGTCAGCTCTTTCAGCTGTTGATGTCCAGGGAAACAAAACAAAACATTTTTAGATACCATATTAAGACACTTAAAATGCATCTATAATAATTTATACAATAGCAATGTCTAATGGCCTTTATTATACCCATTCGTATTTAATAATGTCCAGAATGCCCACATTTTGAACCTCTCAGATAAAGTAACGTGTTTTGTGGGTCTAGCACAGGCTTCAGTGCCTGGAGGCTCTAGTTCTATTTCCAGCTCTGCTTCAGACCTACAGGGTGACCTTTACGCATAACCTCATTTTCCTCACCTATAAAATGGGGATATTAATACTTATTTACCTCACAGTTGGTTCCCTTCCAGCTGCTACGGTGACTGAACAAGCTCATGCATCTAGAGAATTGCTAATGTTCATGATAAACTGTTTCTTCCTTTTCAAGCAAGCAGTGCAGGCACTAAATTAAGAAATTATTTGTCCACCCAGTTAGCAAAAGTACACAGAAAAATAACAGCAATGGAAAAATTGTTCAAAGCCCCTCAGTAATTTCCTTCCAATGACACTGTCCTTCAGGAGAAATGTTTCTAGTTCCTCTCTGACAGCAACTAGAATCAGCTTCGTGATGCTGCCTTCAGTCAAGAAAAAAATACATGTTTTTGAGTGGTAATCTAACCCGGTGTCCCTTTGGAGAGGATATAAAACCTCTGCAAGCTTTCAAGTAAATAAAGGGGAAGAAACAATTTCAGTTTGAAACTCAACCTAATAATGAGGGCAGAGAGAAAGAAAAAGAGAATGAGAAAGAGACAAGAGATACAGTCATCTCTTCCTAAAGGGAACCATGCTCCACTGAAGAGGTGCTGGCAGGCAGGCAGCCTGCAGGTGGGAGGACACCCCTGCAGCACCGGCGCCTTCGTCAGCCTGGGAACGCCTCGGCCACACTCATCTTGCTCTGGGAATGTGATACTTACTCTTGTACTGCTCTGGCTATGGAGAGCGCTGTAGATCCAGTTTCATTAACGCTATCTAAGGTCACATTTGGCAGGTCGTCATCATCACTGTCACTTTTAATTTGTCTGGGAGATAGGCCTCGGGGGTCCATTTGTGCTGGAAAGAGACATATAATGGATTAACGTGAGTGTGTTGAAATTAATCTTGTCCCAGAACAACATCAGGGCGCACAACACATCTGCCTGCTCTGGCTGGAGAGCACTGCTTGTGCTGAGCTTCCCAAATCAACTGATAGGTGGGTAAAGTCACCCAGCGGTGCCACAGCTGGATGTGAGCACTTCCAGAGGCATGCAGGTCTGTAAATTCACAGAGGCTACATCATTGCATTCAGCAGTACCGAAATACAACTGCACATACAACATACAACAAAAACCCAGTTTACCCTCAAGAAACTTACGCTGCCCGACTTCAGGAAGTGAAGGGAAAGGATTACATCTGCTTTGTACAACACAGAATACTCAAGAGTACATTCGAGAGCAAAATTTCAGGAGCAATCTCTGATTCTGAGTGTTCATCATGAGATACCAGGATAGAACCCATGTCACTCATCTCAACTAAAATTTAGGCATCTAAAATCCCAGTCATCCTGATTTCTGACACAATTCAACACCACTGTCACCCTCTGAAGGATTCTTCACTCCACATTACATGCAACCTCACACAGGCAACCAACGCTGATGTGACCAGTGTCAGGGGGGCTGAGGAATTTTTTTGAATAGTCACATAGTTTCAGGTCTTACTAACATGAGGATCAGGAACTGCAGGACTGTCTTACCTGTCCACAGCTTACAGTATCCATACTGCATGGCAATGGAATAAGTGCCCAGGTGCTGAAGTGACAGCTGCAGGGACTTCTATGAGGAGCAGTCAGGGCTGCCCCGTGCCAGACATGGATGGTTCTGTTCACTCCAACCAACCCCACTGCAGGGCACGGCTGAGCTCTGCAGACAGTGGGGTGTCTCAGGGAAAACAGGCTAGAGAAACAGCAAAACCACTGGCCAAGAGAGGAGTGAGTGAAAAAAGTGTGAGAAACACTTTACATTGAGAGTGGCAGAGCACAGGAACAGGCAGCACAGAGAGACTGTGGAGCCTCCCTCTCTGGAGACATTCAAAACCCTCCTGGATGTGTTCCTGTGTAACCCGCTCTAGGTGACCTTGCCTTGGCAAAGGGGTTGGACTGGTTGATCTCCAGAAGTCCCTTCCAATAGTAACAATTCTGTGATCATGTGAAACAGCTCTGCAAACACCAACGTACAAGGAGATGGAGGGGAGAAGGTTCTTCATAATGGGGCAGTCCCTGGAGGAGACTGTCCTGATGGGAACTACTATCTACAAGGAACCCACAATGGAGCAAGGGAGCAGTGTGAGGAGAAAGCAGCAGAGAGGAACCATTACAGACTAACCACAGCCCCCAGCCCCCAGTCCCCATCCCCCTGGGATGGGGGAGGGAGAAGAGCTGGGAATCAAGGAGTAAAGTAGAGTCCTGGAAAAGACGGTTGGGGATGGTGGTTCTCACCATCCTAATCTACTTTTAATTAGCAGTAAGTTACTTTTCCCCATGCTGAGTCTTATTTGCCTGTAAAGACAATTGGTAAGTGATCTCCCTGCCTTAATCTTGACCCTTGAGGTCTTGTACCTGATCTTTCCCCCTGTTCTGTGGAGGAGGAGGAGTGAGAGCAGCTGGGTGTGCACCTGGCTGATGGCCAAGATCTACCTACCCGAGTTAGGTCTTCTGCCAAAAAGAGATAGGAAAGGAGAGGAGAACAGAAAGGCCTGTGACCTGCCTTCCTTCTTATGCTGGCTGCTGCCCTCTGAAGGGAAGAAAGCACAATTTAGTAGAGTAGGGGGAGGGAACCAAGAGATGGGCACAGAGGGGAAATACGGGGCACAAGTGTGACTTGGGATAGTGCTGAAAGGAACTGGGGGTGGCTTGTGCCAGGGGACAGACCCATAGACAAACTTCAGAAGTGATGTGGAGAAAGAGACATTTCTCCTTACCCATGAAATACCACATAGGATTAGTAAGTGCTGAGAGACACCAAAAGCAGCTGGAAAAGAGAGCAAAACTAGAGAGATGCCTGACCCTGCAAGGGAGGCATAGGAAGGGGAAAGACAGGCAGAGATTTGTGTAAAAATGTGTTTATTTTCTCTGCTCTGGTGAAATAGGGGAATTCATGGTTACTTATTTAAAGAGCTAACTGTTGCAGTTTGTTAGCTTGTGCTCTCTTGTGTTGCAGTTGTCAGAGACTGGACACTTTCTTCTGGGACCTGCAACATGATTTTTGTGAAAGGTATTAAATCCTACTCCACTCTGGCTAACCACAGACCTGGACAATGGGTATCACAGGCTCCCATTAGAGATCATGAACGTTTCAGTGGGCCCACAGCTAGGGAGCAGCTCTGAAAGTCATAGTTAAATCTGCCATTATGCCATCTGTATTATGTTACAGTGTTCACTGACTCTAGAAAAGGGAGTGAGTTACAGTGAAGAATGAGAGGGCTGCAGATACTTCGGGAGCTGTGCAGCCATAACAGCAGTACTGATGAATAGCTGGACTCTTGAAAAGAAAGCACTCCACAAATGAGTGATCAATCCAGGGAAAGTTGGTCTTAAATTTTAATTTATGTCGTAGCTACAAACCACCTGTGAGTAAAAGAACACTGATTATAAACTAACCTTCAGCTGTGGTTTTTATGCTACAGAATTTCTTAAGGAAAATACAGTTAAAATATGTTCCGTAAGCTGACGGAACAACCCCTTCTGGAACCACAGTGCATGAGTTGCACAGTACTACTTCTATTAGCTTTCTACAGGCATAGGTTAGGTGCCTCAGTAATGCCTACGTTTGGACTGCTTATTATTTCTTCATGTGTGGTAAACACCTTTTGCTTATCAAAGCAAAGGCTGTTGACAGTGAACCATGACCTACATGAGACAAACAAAACAACTTAGAATCTGTTCAAAACATTTAATTGTTTTAGGCAGAATGAGCATCATTCTGATTATGCTTCTTAAAATCACAACTTACACATGATGGTATTCAATGTGCAGCCTCAACCTGAGCACTAAGGATAATCTAGTATTTTATTTTAAAGCAACTGACCCATCTAGTCAGCTGATTCTGCCCCAGAAAACTATTTGGAAAGAAGTGCTACTTGTGCCTTGCTCCCTAATGTTCCTTCTTAAAAGAATGAGGCTATTACTATGTATTTTATTAATTCTTCAGTTTTTTTCATAGAATCACAGAAAGGCTTAAGTTTGTAGGGACCTTAAAGATCATCTAGTTCCAGCCCCCCTGCCATGGGCAGGGATGCCATTCCACTACACCCAGTTGCTCACAGCCCTATCCAACCTGACCTTGAACACTTGGAGGGATGGGATATCCACTTCTCTGGGCAACCTGTTCCAGTGCCTTACTACCCTCTGAGAAAAGCTTTTTTTTTTTACCCCTTAAAGTGAATCTCATTACAAAAAGTTATGCTTATTTTTGCCCAATATTTAAATGTGATACAGGTGATGCATTTGTGAAAGCTAGTTATCTGTCCACAGAATTTAAAAATGTAACAAAAAAATATGTATATTAACTGAGGTTTAATCTGACTTGCACTACAGCAGAGGTTTTAAGTAGCTGGCTCAGAAACTAAATCTAACACGAAATGACAAAAGCTGTTATATAACTTAGTCTGTAATACAGTTCTTACACATGAATTCTGATCACTTAAGCGTGAATACACCTACATAAAAAGAGATGGTATAAATGTATATGAACAATCTTATGTACTTTCGTTCTTTATAAGACATGTTTTATTATTATTGCAGATTGCTGGCTCTTAAGATATTATTGAAACTCCTTATGACGTCTGGTATTGATTTTAGATTACTACAGGAATGTGCTAGGATGAAGGCTCTCAATTACCTTCTTATTTCTGCTTGGTGAGGTAAGTCCTACTCTGTACACTTCTAGCACAGATATGAAGTTGCTAACAGGGACAATTTAGCCCCAGGGTACAGTCTGCCCCATCAGACACCAATGTTTGAGCACATCATGAGATGCTGCCACACATACTCATGGAGAGGACAAAAGATGAGGAATGGAAATGTATCAGTGGCTAAACTCAAAGGCAGGTAGTTCAAGCACTGTTATATACCTGCAGTAAACCTAACTAAAGATTTTAAGTAAAAAACCAATATTCTAGGGATTATTCCCTTACTCTTTACGTCAGCCCACATATACATCCTTTTTTGTCTCTCTCTTCATTTGTCACTTCCGTCCAGCCTGGAGACTTGGGTGGCCGAGGCGCTGGGGAGCTGAGGTGACTGACCAGGAGGCTGAGCTTTGCTGCTGCCAGCTGGTATAAACTGCCCTCTTTTCTCATCAGCATGGCTGCAGCTGCTAGGGGAAAACAGCTTTAAAGCTATTCTCCTCCCTGAAATGAGCCATGTGAATAACCAACTGGCCGAAAGCCTAACAGATATCTCCTCCTCACCACTCTCTGCAGTGTGCAAACTGCAGCACAGGACTGTTATACATTAAGAGTTCATGACTCCTACTTATGTCAACAGCTTTGACTTTCTCTTGGACATCTAAGAACAACTGTCAAACTTCTGGCACCAAGGTTTATAAATACCAGCCTCAGTTCATAAGCACTGAATTAGAGGTAATTACTGGCCTAATGAACATCAAACGGGAGAGGATGAAGAAACGCAGGCAAGAGATAGTTTAGCAAATGAGATAAAAAACGTGGAGGACAAGGGAATAATAGTATGCAACTGGCAAGCAAAGTGGAAGAAAGCCCATAAAACATGTCAGTGCATTTTAACCTCCCTTCATGCTGTACCTTGCCCTAACAACCAAGTTTTTCCTTGAACTTAGGACCATAAGTCTAGAAGGGACTTGTCTGGGTCACTGAATCAAGTCCTCCCAAACACAGGTAGACACATTATTTAATAAAGCTCAACCCCTAAACTTGAACTAGCTTTTTTTGCCCTTGCTACACCTCTTGAAAGGCAAGATTTGTCCAACAGAGCTACCTGGTGGTTTTGTGAAGTGTGAATGAGGTTAAGGCAAAGCAAGCAAAAAGAAACCAGTCACAGACTGCTGCTTTCATGGGACAAAGGTGTCATTGAATGAGTGCACAGGAGCTACAGAAGCAAGCTGTTAGCTCTCCATGCTGAATAGACTGGGGAGCCAGGGGAGTTATTTCAGAACGCCTGCAAGTGCTGAAGGCTGCAAGCAGCCACGTCGCTTCCCGTCCTTGTTAGCCTCAAGAAACAATGATCCTTTTTTGCTACAGAAAGTAGAGAAAATTGCTCATGATGCACACAAATACATGCAATCACTTCTCAAAGACCCTTTGCCAAAGTGCAAAAAGGAGTTTCCCTCTGGGCACTACGAGCAAATTCACTTTCTACACTTGTTTTAAGGAAGGATGTGCAAATAAGGCACATACCAGCCAGTAAATACTACACAACTTAAGTCTATCATCATTAATATTGTATCTGCCAGCTGCCAGTTGCCAGTAGGAAAAAGCCTAATCTGGATCAGATATAAGCTTGCTTCTATTTCTATCAAACTGAACAGTTTGAGGCTTTAAAATTTATTCTGGCTGTGGGGTCAGACAATACCCGATCCTGCTTCTGAGCACGAAATTGCCTGTTCTACAATGCTAGAAGAGATTTAAACTTGCATAGGAGCTTTTTAATGAGCACTGCATGAATTTGTGCTTTCTGGCACACGGCTGCCTTGGTTTTGACATGGTACAGGATTAGCCATGTCACAGAAGCACACTCTCTGGGAAGGATCCAGCCTGTTGGTTGCTAAGGGCAGATGAACCCCTCGGAACAGGATCAAGCCTCCACCTCCCCAGGGGAATAACCTGAGCACACAGCCACACCATTAAGGTACTTTTTTTTCTTCACTCTCTAAAATGGTGCTCATGCCCACACTCTGGAAACTCTTGGGAAGGAAGGGACTGCTGATTTAAATTGCTTGAGGCTGACAAAAGCCCAGCACACCTCCTCCCACTTCTCACACATGTGCTGCTGCTACTAAGATGGTAGGTAAATTTCCTCCCCGTCTGTCATATTTGGGCTTCAGCCAGGTATGTCCTAACATCTTTGCTTCTTTTCAGTGATTAATCAGGGATACACACCTCAAGTGCTCTGATCCAGTCAGACAAAGCCAAGCGCTGCAAGAAATTCTGCATCTGGATGCCTGCAGGTGGCATGAAAAGGGCCACACACCACCACACTGCTGTTACCACTGGCAGTTCTCAGTTACTGCAAACTGATTTACTTTCCGTAGTCAAATTTCCTGTGAGTGAAAGGGATGAAAACTCATCCCATCAGTAGGCTCATGAAGACCCACTGGAAGTAATTTTATGTCTGCATCCTATCTTTGATTTAAAGGCAAATATGAGCCCCTCGGGCTAAAGATGAATGAAATATTTAAGAGCACGAGAAAACTAAGTAACCATTAGGAGTTTTGCCTCTCTTTATAGCTAAGCCACATAGTAATTAACTGATGTTAGAATGACTCTTTATGAGATGATGCTTGCTGGTGTGAAAGCAGAGACAAAATTTCAGCATTCTGAAATACTGAAGCCTCTGTCTCACTTCAGCTTAAACCCTCAGTTTTCTGCATTAACTTAACTTCTCATCTAATAACTTTGTAAACTTACACACATGTAGGCCTGCTGATACACCACATCACAGTACAAACTAATCATTAGTTACTCTCTTAAAATAATTAAAAATCTGCTCCTGCTTTCTGAAAGGATTTCCACATTCAGAGTTTGTTTGCTCTTGTTTCACGTTTTAAACTCCTCACCCTGCTTTCTCTGAAGGATGCCTTATCAACCTGCTAAACAAAATGATCATTCACTATGGCATTTCCAAGTGGTCCTGCCATTCACCCACCAGGGCCTGCCTGTCAGAAGCAGGGTTACAGGGCTTTGCGGTGGGCTGCGACACCAAGACCTGTGCTAGCTGAGACATCAGCCTGGATGGTGGGGAGGCCTCTCTGGCCTTGCCAGTTCTGATCCACACCTGGGTGACAGGTTTGGTCTTGGAAACACAGCCACAGGTTTTTACTGAAGCAGAAATGTGAGGTGCCTCAAATAAGCCAGAAAGGGTCACATTTTCTGTTTCCAATAAACTCCTCTCCAGTGGCTTTCAGTCCATGCTGGCATACAACAGGTTACAGATTATCTCCAGCTGTAAGCAATGCTGCTTTGCACTTACTTCCATTAGGAATGAAAAAACAAATACTACCCCACATGCCAAAATTAACATTTACAAGAATCTCATTAGTACTTCTGTTACACGTATGTCCCTGTGTCTGCAGAGTGTGAAGGATTGAAGCAACAAACTGACATTTGCTGCCAAGCTCCTAGAAGGATAGAAATGGTAAATACGGCTAAGAAAACTGCATGGCACTCATGTTTTAGCACAATATGCTATTAATCGGCCAGCATCAGAAACACTGCACTTATGAATACTGCAGTGTCTAAACCATAACTTTGGACTCCTAAATTTTGGCATGCAGCATAGTTCAGTATCTAAAATATTGCAAGAAGAAAGCTGCTGGCCAAGAGCAAGTCTTCTGCTCTTTCTTAAACTGAAACTGTCTCAAATGTCTCTGATAATAAATGCATCTGGGCGGATCAAACACCAAACAGAGGGAAAAACTCATCTCCATGCTTCTTGGTTACTCTTGGGAAATAGGCTTTACAACTGCAGAAATGCAGCCTCACACCACAGCTTGATGTCTGAAACAAATGAACATCCGCCTTCTTGGAAATTTTTTCACAGAGCAGGACACCAGCACGGGCTTGCTCAGCAGGAGAGCGTCAAAAAAGACTGCAACAGACATCACTACACATTTTCAATGGTGGAAGCAACACTTCCAGATGCAGACGTACAGGAGCTACTTAAAATTATGACCTCAGAGACTGCGTTGTACTCAGGTTTATTTAACATATTCTAAGAAACAAAATCTTGTCTTTACAGACCTACCAAATGCATGTGAATGATGGTACTCACGATTTTCTTCTCCTAAGCTGGTTCATACTATATGAAGCACATATACGGCATTTTTCTTCCTATTTAAAGTCCATTATAAATGCTTTATGCATTGGAAAAATGCTCGGAGTGCACCTATCAGATTTTTGATCAAAACAGCTTGGTGCCTGGTAGGGGCAGCAGAACTGGTCGATTTATTTCATAAAACTTTATGTACAAAGCAGCAGTATCCATGAACGTAATGGTCAGAATATAGAGTCTACAGGGGTAATTTTTATTACAATTTATAGCAAGATTACCCATACTCCACAGTTTTCAGATTTTATTGAGATTTTATGGGACTATATGGCTTGAGCAGTTAACTGCACCTAGCGTGGTTACGGTTCACAGAGAATGGGAACTGGCACTGAAGGTACAGTGTAACTAATCTACCAAAGAATATTAATTGCTATGATCCAATCAAAGGCAATATTTAAAATATTTAAAATAATTCGAATAGTCAAATAGTTTGCCATAAACCTGTAAAAGAATAGCTATATGGAGAAATACAGAGGTGAGAGGGATTGCATGGATGTAATACATGCACATACTTAAGCATCTCTGTCATTGGGTTGTACACATAAACACACAAACCCATTTTTTAAACAAAGGACTTTTCTCTTTCTGAACTATATCAATGTCAGGAGACCTCATCTACAAAAAAGACTAAGACTATTCTTAGTAGACTAAATCTACTAAGACTATTGAGATTTATATCTCATTGAGCATCCAGTATACAAATACTCTATCACCAAAAGTAAACAAGGAAAACAATAAGGACATGATGTATTTAATATTAAATAAAATACTGCAAAATTACTACACAATGGTAGCAGACTGCAGCTTACACACTGCAACAGTCCAGAAATATTTTTGACATCAGCAAGTTTCCAGCAGGTTGGTCCGAGGCACAATAAAATCCAAGGCAGAGATAAAATAAATTAGAAGTTTCAGGCATGTGTTTCTCCTGGATCCAAATTTGTGGGATAAAAGCAACCAGATCAAAGCTCAGCTCTAGTGAGAATACAGAACTGAAGGGCCAGAGGCATTCTTGGCGTGGAAGACAAGGAACTAACAGCTTCCAAAAGGTGCAGGGACTCAGGATATGCCAAAATAGATTTACTCATCCCACTTAGGCTGGGCTTCACAAATCAAACTGGAATATTCATCTACCTCATTCCCTTCCTCAACTCCTTCCTAGCTGAAAACGTACATGATATCAAATCATGTTGATGAATCTTAAAAGACCATTTTCTCCTACAGTGAAAAAACCTAAGCATGTCACTAGTAAATCACTAGAAACAGTACTTTTCTGGAAATTTAAGTAGAAGACTGTTCAGGGAAGTCCCCATAGTGAACCTAATCCATTTTGTCTTTAATCAACCTCCTCGGTTTCAAATACCACAGTGTATCTTCTAGCCTGTGTTTTAACTCTCCATTCTGGCAAGAATTACTGTTTACTCCAGTTCTTAAATAATGTGCACCATCTCCAGGAGCACAGGCCCCTGAACACAAGCCTCTCCTCTGCCTGCTTCTCTTCCTGGCCAGTCATTGCCAACCTGTTCCTGCTTTCCTAGCACCACTAGCATTTCTTCCAGCTGAACTAACCAAACAGGAGGAGAGAGATTCAACATTCTGGGTGGCAGGAGGGTGGAGGTGGACAGGCTGGAATATGTACAGTCATGGAAGATTTTTGTGCATAACAACAAAATAGTAATAGCTAAAGTAAAAACTCTCAGCCTCAAAGCAACTCAAATCCAAAATAGCCACCTACTAAAATGCAGAAAGGATAATCACTCCACATGAAACAAAAAATGCAACACTACTGGTTTTAATTAAAAGTCTCTACCATTGCATAATTTATACAAACAGAGTGTATAATCTGACCTTTAAACATATGGAACAGTTCTCCTAATTTCTATCTTTGTACTACAAATTGCATTTACTTTTGTGGAATAAACTTTACAGTAGGCAGAAATAACAGGCTATACTTTAAAAAAACAACAAGGGCAGAGGATAACGTAATCTAATGGTACTACCTGGTTTAAGTCACAAAAAATCTGCAGCAGCAGATACTGCATTTACTACTTATTAATATATCCACAGTGAGGAATATGGCATATGCAACCTGTGAAAAGACAATACCTGTGTATTTTTGCCAGGTCTATATATGTTGTTTGTCTCTGAGTTTTTTATGGCTGTTTCTTGATCTTAAAAGTCCCACGCCCAAGCCAAAAGACTGGAGACTTCTGCGGAGTCGTGTTCAGGTTGTTTATTTTTTCTTATCTCTCAGTGTCTGGAGCAAGGACAGCATGACCAGCTCCTCCGAGAATTACAGCAGAAGTAACGCCTAAGAAGGCCGTCTTTACCTTTTTATCTCTTTCAGGAAAACCAACCAAGTTCCACAACATATAATCGTTTAATCAATTTTTCCAATTAATTTCTACCTATTCTTAACATGACAGGGCTACCTCCACCAATACCCATCACCATCATCACAGCAGAAGATGGAGGGGAGAGAAGAAAGAGGAAGGAGAAGGGGCACTGCCCTTTGCCCTCCATATTAACTTTTTTCTCTCATACCTCCATAAATCTAAAATCTACATACACCCAGTGATAGATAAGCTAATTACACACTTTCTTTCTATTTTGCATTTCATCTCTCAATGTGGGCAGCGTTCTCCGATGACACGGCTCAAACATAGAGTTCTGTGCTTTAGTCTCGAGTTCCGAAACTGTCTGGCAGGACTCCAGACCCCCCTGTACGGTCCGAGGAGTATTCTGGGCTGCCACATATATACAGATATAACATAAAAATAGTCCAAGTTCATGTCATTACAGCTGTTTACGTACAAGGGAAGCAGACAAAGTTCAGTTGGCAAATTTACATTTTTAATGTTCTGACTGCTGAATTTTGCAGGTGATTTTGTCTTCTGAAAACTTAAAACCCCAAAAGAACAAGAATCCATAAATTTAATTCCAAAACCCCAGAAATACCAAAGTTGCAACAGCCCTTAGTGCATCATGATCAGGAAGGAGCTTCTATAAGGCTCTTCAATTAATACTCCTCTGAATTACAGAAAAAAATTTTTAAGGATATTGTATTTGGCAAAACCTGCTGCTAGAGGGACATGATTTGCCAGTAGCATTCATGGGTATCTTCTGAAAAAAAAGAACAATGGTCCAAATCAAGCTTGAGGTTCATTTCATAAAAACGCTGAGGTTCTACAGTTTTTCACCAAAATAGAAAGCTGGAATCAATTTCTCAACACAGAAAATGCTACATTTTTTTTTCCTCTATGCTCAATCTCAGGAAGAGTGGAATAGTTTTTTTTCTTGAAAATTCCCTCTTAAAGGAAGAAAAAGGGAAAAAACAGAAGTAGCTTGAGGCAGACATGCAGTATGGAAAATGTTAGTCTAACTGGTTAACATATAGACAGACTTGGAACAACTGAAGATAGGGGTTTAAGAGAAATCAACAGGCAGTCTTATCTACAGGTGCTGCTACCCATTGTGCCTCTAATTAAACTTTTAGCAATCCTCACCATTGCTAAACGGGGAGGAAAAAAAGGCAAGGAAAGAGTTTTTCATGGGACTACAATGCTCTTTCATGGAATATTTTAATGTACAATAAAGTCTAGTCACCACCACCTAATCCACACAGGAAAAAGCCTCGAAGCACTTTTTAAGGCTGTGACAAGAGCAGTGACCACTGAAGGAAGTGAGTTTTGGCTCTGCCATACTGTAGGGGTGGCAGAGGGCACAGCCTGGCCCCGCAGTGTCCACAAGGACTTGTGCCTGGCTCCCTTCCCCTCTGTGCCCGACAGCCCTAACACACTACTCTGCTTTATGTGTATGAAATAATGAGAGGAGAAGGATGAACGGGGCAACTTGAACATCTAGGGTGGTGCACAGAGACTGCTGAAGCTCTGGGGATCTTCCTTGAGTGTGTCCTTCCCAATGGGTACATAAGGGGAGGAAGGTGCATGGTCAGCAGGGGAGTCTGCACCTAACTGTGTGTGTGTTCATAGGTGAGTGTTGTGGGGTTAGAGAACGGTGTCAGGAACTTGCACGAATTTATTAAGATTTGTAAATGTAAGTGCTGTATATAGTGCTCGCTAATTACCTTCTAGTTAAGCATTGTTAGTAACTTGCTAAAAATGCACCAATCCTGGTTTTGATTTAGACTAGGTTTTTATCCTGCAAAAGCACATCACTCTGACATAAGGGTGCTCTTGCAGCGTTGATGGCCCCGTCTCCCATTGCCTGCCTTGGTTCGTAGCATGTGGCACAGGACCTGAGGGGATGCTGCTGGCACCCACCTTGTATATACAAGAGCTACCTGTCTTCAAAACAAAAAGAAATCCTGCAAGCAAAAAACAAATGGGAGAGGAGGCAGGATAGACAGCAGAAATAAACAGCAAATTGGGAGGCAGGAAAGGAGATCTGAGACTCTTCTGAAGGACGGTGAGACAAAGAATGCCGTGATGAATGACACCGTGGAGAAGGATGCACAGAGGTGGAGGAGGAGATGACAGTGTAAGTTAGAAATATTAAGAGAAAAGGAGGGGAAGACAAAGCAGAGCTGCTGAAAGAGGCACTCAAAGAGCAGTCAGCAAGATGGGAAGGACTAGAAAAACCAGAAAAATAGAAAAA
This sequence comes from Platysteira castanea, assembly GCA_013397175.1. Classification (NCBI taxonomy): domain Eukaryota; kingdom Metazoa; phylum Chordata; class Aves; order Passeriformes; genus Platysteira; species Platysteira castanea. Next base: position 719,658 of record VYXC01008786.1, read on the forward strand.
GAAGGGGAAACAGAAGACGAGATAGCCATTTCTTGTGCCAGGGGGAAGAGAGAATTCAAACAGAAAATGAAGAAAGAACTATTTGCTTGGACTGCCTAAAAAAGCAGCCACCAGGACAGTTTTTTCTGAGGAAGAGAGTGAGAGAGAGAAAGGAGGAGTGGGAAGCCTCAAGGGAAGCAGAAAGCCACCTGAGCAAAACACCTGGAGGCAGTATTAGAGGGATGGTGACAACTTGAGAAGGTTCTTGCAAAAAACCTAAAAATTAAATGGTTCTAGTTCAACCTGGAAGGAAGAGGAAAATTCAGCACAAGAAAAATAAAACTGGGAATAACAAGGAAAAGGCCTTTCTGTATGCCCTGTTTCTTTTATTTTTTCCCCTCAGCACTTGAAACAGGAGAGGTCTGAACTCAAGTCTGATGTTATTTTCATTAATTTTAGCATTAAAAATATCTCTGTTCAGGCAAATGGCTAAGTCTCAATTGTGTGAAAGGGCTTAGATAAAGGTTAATGTAAAACATAACTTTAGGTGCTTCCCAACTGGTACTCCTGGATCATCAACGTGGTCTTTGAATTAGCACCAAAGCAGGAATAATACAGGGATTATGCTGCCAATTCTCTCTGTGGATCGACTGTTTCAGTGTGTATATTTTTCTGTTTCTGAGAATGATCAGTGTTCATGTAGAAGCTGAAAGCTGTGACTCTAGATGACTCCAAACCTGCATTTGTCCATCAGCTGGTAGGGGATTAAGAACTAATTCAATTTGACAAAAATGTCCTGTTAGGATCTGTGTACATTTATTTTTTGTTATCAGCACAAGAGTTGATTACTGAAGGGAATTCAGTCTGCACACATATGAAATTCATTTAATTAGTTAATTTGTGCGATATCACTCCTTTTAATTATTTATATTGTTTTGCATTAAAGAATGAAAAACACTCCAGCAAAAGCTGATAAAATATGACTACCTAGAGTGGATTGCTGCCCATTATCGTTTTATTGTATTTATTCAAATTAACCAGAACTTTTTAATCAAAAGAATTAGGGGCAGCAAAATGAGTACAACTCATGAGAAAAAAATTAATAAATTGAAGAACTGTTAATCCCTTCTTTTTCTTCAACTGTGCATTAATAGACGATGCAGGGGCTAACAGCTAATGACCTCTGCCAATTAGAGCACAAAAGCCACACTGTCAGGGCAGGTCAGAAGGCATGGAGTTCATGGGCAGAAATCCCTACAGCACAATAAATTCTTGAATTTTGTGGATGAAACTGGGGTAGCAAAGTTCCAGTTTTACAAGATCACGAGGTGCTTCCTATTGAGCAGACTACTACCAGAGCCAACTAGAACCTCTGAAAAGAAAACAAACAGGAAAATTTCTTGATGAGCTCAAGGGCAAGTGCACCTCAAAGCTTCAAAATCAAAATACAGACTAAAACTTTCCTTTTTCTGTTTCATTTTTTCCCCCCCTAGACTACATGGTGCAAAGTTCTGGTTTTATTCATAATTTCTTGACATAAAGGCACAAAGAGCTAAAATTACATCCCTGTAAGTAGTGTAATAAAACTTAAACCATCATTTTGAGGCTTAAAACTAAACTCAGATCACTTTGTATGTTCAAACCTATGGAGAGGGCACAGTCCCTACCTGGGTACTGAGGGAACAGCAGGAGAATCACAGGCTAATAGGCAACAGGATGCCCCTAAACATCAGAATGACCCATCACTGTAGTCCTGTACAGTAACGCATGGTTGCCAGTTTATCAAAAACAGACATGAGAGGTGAGATACAAGTTGTTGGGACCTGCTCACTATGCAATTAGGAACACAAGAGATAAGACTGAATGTCCTGCAGTCTCATAAGCCCCAAAGTAAGGTTATCTGTCAATACTCTCCCTTTCTGCCTCAAGCAATACCTCATTACAGGGGAAAATGACCATATTTTATTCACTCACATGCAATGAGCCTTGAAATTAGTATCTCATTCCTTTCCTCATATTCCCATCTCTGTCACTAATGCCACCTTTGTAAAGCTGTGCTTTCAAAGTTTCTGGCCACATCTGTTTTTCTTTTCTTCCTCCACCCATCATCTCACCATCTCTAACAAGTTTTTGCTCCCTTAGTAACTGCTGGGTTCTCACTTTTTTTTTCCTTGCTTTCCAGCTCCCCTTTCTGTGTTCTTTGGACACCTCAAGAGTGTATCCATCCTTCTGTCATGTGCCTCTTCCTCCCTTCACACCTCCATGTGCCTCCCGGGTCCTGTGTCTGCAGAACCCATTCCCAATATAAACATTCTGTGTGGCTTCCTTCCCTTCTGCTGTTTCATCTGGAAGAAGAAACCTAATTCGAAGTAGGTTCACTGCCACTCCTTGAGCTTAATAAAACCTACTTCTCTGCATCTGCTAATGCTCTTTGGTCCATAAGCCTTTCCTTCACACATTCCTAGAGCCCAACGACTGCTTTCTCCTTGCTGGGTAACAATCTCTCTGCCATTCCTCCTCTTGCTAAATCTGAAACAGCTGGTGAGTTTTCCATGTTCATCTGTGATGTTTTATATATTGTCATAAATGTCATACACTGACATTTTTTCCATTCTCCTACTTCTCCAGCTTCTGGGGAGGATTTATTTCACTCAGGACAAAACCCGCTACAAGTTGTCCGAGCATCTAACACCACTGCTGAACTCAGTCTTCATTTAAAATACTTACTTGAAAGATCATCTGGGGTAAGACTTTTAAAGGTCCCTCCCAATCATGTAAGCTGTATGTCTTTTCAGCAACAACACAGTAAGTATAGAAACTAACACCTTTATAATTGTTACGTTTTTCTCATGTAAGACCAGTTTCAGAGATGGCACAGATGCACAGAACTGGCTCCACCTTACCTTTGACATGGCTTCTCCCATCCTCCAACAGTGGGACTACTATAGTGTTGTTCACATTCCCAGGTGATCTCACAGCTGTATAGACAACAGGTACCGACTGTACCACCACGGGGATACGGTGCACGTGACTCATTTTGTTGGACTGCAAGTTCATGGGACTTGAAGGTGGTACTGGATGGATAATGTGCAAAAACTGCTGGCCTCCAACACCAGATGCAGAGGCCACAAGAGGACCTGGAGTTAATACTGACGGTACAGATGCTGCTGAGGAGACTGATGTTATTACTGTGGGGGATGAAGCTGGCCGACTAGAAGAAGAAGAAGTAGAAGTTGAAGAAGGGGAGGAGGCTGATGCTGTCATGGAAACCGGTGAAGATGAAGCTGCTGTAGGGGACGACCTGGCTTTGTTTATTGACAAGTCCACTGGTTCAGTCTGTGTTTGGAAATGGTCTGTAGATAATGAATCCTCTGTGGGGTCTGCCTTCATGTTGTTTAGTAACAAGGGTACGGCATCCATATCTGGGTAGTTGTGGACGTTTGGAGACTGTTGAGGAAGAACAAAGGCACATAGTTACACATGTGGCTAAAGATGACTTGCATACCCAATTGCTAATGCACACCACTCAACTTGGCCATGAAAGCTGCAGGACTTGTTTCCTTTTCTTGGGTCAGCTCATAATTTTAAAGTATGAATCCTGCTGGAAAGCACAGATATGTCCCATTTGAATAGAATATTAAAAAGAAATGAAGTTCTACTCCCATTTCTTAGAAAGTATCAGGATTAATGGTACAAAATCATGCTGTTTCTTTGCAAAGCCAGCAGTAACAACTACTTATATTGAGAGAATATTTTTTTCCAACATCTGATTTTAAACCACAGCATTACTCTCTCATGTCATCATCAGTCAAACATGAAGAAAAAAATGGTTACCACCATTCCTGAAACAACTTCCTGCATGCTCAAAAACTGTAATTTCCCCCCACTTCTCTATCTTCTTCTGGACTAGGCAGACCTTGCTACTTCTTTCTGTCATGTCTGCTTTAAAAGGACAAGCCTTAGTACTTGTTTTCTCTTTACAGTGATCTCTGCAGTTTTGTCCACAACACTTTTCAGGAGATGGTGCCTTATGCTACCCTCAGTCCTTCAGTTCTGTGTTTGACTTCTGCACTCTGAATGGTCATTGATATAAACTAACACGTCAGTACAGAGCCACACATTTGTAGGACTGCCCTGTTAGATGAAGCGAGGGTTACAGCAATTCATCATTCTGAAACAGCCCATTACATAGCCTTCCCCATTGTTATTATTTTTTTTCCCCATACTAATTAAGAACAATGTTCCTGACTTCACGAAATAATTTTACGCTTCAGACTAATTCTTTCAAAGCTGGTTGGACTAAATTTATTCTAGAGTGGTGCCATCTGCTATTTTTATAGTTTTCCCTTATTTCCATCATCAAAGAGGTTAATAGAATTTTTGAATAATGCTAGACCAAAGACAGATCCCTGGAGAAGCTCATTTGATATATCTTTCCATTTTGACAGAACATCATTAATAATCAGTCTTTAACAATGTTTTTTCAAGTAATTTTCACCAGACGGAGCAAGGATGGAAATGCCCATCGATAACCTGGTCGTAAGGCAACGCACAGCTCTCAGCCGCTCAGCGAAGGACCTCCACGGCACTGCACTGCAGCAGAGCTTCTCTACAGACGGGCACTCACACAGTTACAGCTGTACCACCAAAACCAACCTCAATAAAAACCATTGCTCCTTCAAACCTCACTCGACCCGAAACAATTACTCCCTATACAGATCTAACGAGCAATCTTTCTACAGTACCTAAGCGGCTCTAAATGCATTATCTTGATCTCTAGATTATAGTATTTACTGAGTATCTAAAAATATAAGGTCAGAAATATTTAAGCTAGAAATACTTTAATATGTCTACTGTCAATAAACTAACAATCAATCAAGCTATGAATTCCCTTTGGGATTTTTTATAATCAACTACATGAAATATTTCCAATATTTCCTCCTTCTCTTGAGTCAGAGTCAAGCTTCAACAGAGAATGGAATTCTATGGAAAAAGGAAAATACAAACACTAATACTGAAAACTGCAGTAATAAGGGCCTAACGCTATTATCCTTGGCATGCTGAAAATGAGATGTTCTAGTAGATCTCATCTATTCAGCTGATTTAGACTGGTTCTTGGATCTGACATTTCCCCCCATTTGAAAGCAAGAACATCTCTGGAACAGTACGTATCCTCTTCTATTCATACACAAATCAATTTAAAATACAGGGAACCAGCATCCAAATAAAGGATTCACCTGGACCCTAGATCCTGCTGTTCTACAAATAACAAAAGAAAAAAATCCCTTTTTATAAAGACAATGGGAAATTCCGCTAAAAAAGAACACAAAGTGAAGAACAGGTTACTTTTCAAAGCACTTAACCAGCTATGAGTGACAAGGCTATGTAAAGCTCTTCCTCAAGAAGGCAAACCTGCACGTAATTGCCAGGTGGTGATTCCTGGTAACTTCCTCTGAAACACCTTATCCTGGCTATTGTCCGTAATGAGATCCCCCACTGTGTCATCATAAAGACAAATCCATAAACATACATGGCACAAGAAGTTAACCTGTCAAATCTTGACAAGTCTCATCTATACGCACTGGGGCAGACAGACTGGTTCTGCTCAGCTGAACAGACAGGTAGCAGAGCAAAGGCAAAGTGGAGAGGGACATCCTGCACAGGCTACACCTGAACCTTCAGAAGGCCAAAGGCAGCATCTCCTACCTTAAATGTTTGAGAGAAGGGGGATAAACGGCATCAACTCGTGCAAGAGAGATGAGGGATCCCCTCATGCATATGGCTGCACAGGTGTTGTCTAGAAGCAGCATCAATCACCACCTCTATCCACAAGGCAGATAAATCCACCATGCAAGAAATCTACATGTTGCCTTACTTCCAGGTTTTCCCTGGGTGCCAGAGGCAGATTTCAGGTTGACCTACTGCCACCTGCCTTGGCAACACAATGTGTTATTCTGTGACCTGAAGGATGAATTACCTGCTGTTGCTGTCTTCATTGCTCTTCAGAAGCACCATGAAGTGCTCTGAGGGCACCAGGCACTTGATTTATCCAGTGTATATGTGTCAGACTGCTGGTTGTAGTCTTGTGACTTCCAAAATACTTCTGAGATTGGACACAAGGGATCCACATAGACCTCAAAAGTAGTCTATTGCCAAACTGAGCACTTCTGCCCCAAAGTCCCACCTGCCTTTGCAGCAAGCAGCACTAGGTCCCTCATAAGAACACTGAAGAACCCCAAACCCTCCTGTAGCTGATAGCACACAAAGTACTTGTTCTGTGGATAGAATTAACAGTCTTTGAGACTTTGAGACAAAGTATAGTCCACAACTTAGAGATTTTTCTAGGTTGTGCTAAGAACAGGCCTTTGTTTCACTACAGTAATTACACCTACTCCTTTGGGAATTAAAAAAAAAAGTAACATGTAACTTCAGACTATCACACAAATCACTTTAACAGTTCTTCTACATTTACTTTTGTTTGTACATTCGTTATATTCCATCTACCTTTCTCTAGCTACTCTCTTTTTGTCCAGAGCTGCTGGAGGGGCCATGCGGTCTCTGTGTACTATGGTAATGCAGTTGATATTATTATTTCAGTCTTCAGTAGTGAAACTAAGCTCAAAACCTTTACATGAAATTCCTTCATGAATTTCTCCAAACAGTATGACAATTGGTATGTCCTTCCATAGCTGCATTTCCCTGACAAAACCCTAAGACTAAGAATGCCCTTTCTTTGGTAAAATCAGGATGTGAGTGATGTCAGCTGACATTACAAAAGACAGCAGGATCCTTATCAAAACAGGTTTGTATGTTTCATAGTGCAGATAAAAATGGTAAATAAGTGCTATATTTTCTTCCACTGGTGGTAAACAGAGATCTACCCCAACAACTCACGCTCCCTTACAGTGAGCTACAAGTGATATAGATGTTTCTCCATGACCTCAGATTTTATCTAAGCTGCCAAAACTCTATTTAATCAGTATATGAATCAAAACTTTGAACATTGTATTTATCATTATTTTATGAAAATGGATGGTATAAGTAAGCTTTCCCCAATGACGACAGTTATTCCAGAATGAAGAACTACGGGAAGGAAAGCAGCAAGGAAGCGAAAAGGAATGGCTGAATTCTCAGAACACTATTTCTTAGCATCTCCCACTGATTTTATTAACTGAGAAGTAACCCTAGACAATGAGTGTTGTTAGTTTTATTTAATGGAAGCACATCTTTTCTAACTGAGAAGATAATAAAGCTGTGGCTGGGATATTCTGTATACCTTCAGCCATTCTGTCAGCTCAACTCAAAGAGAAACAAATAGTTGTGTGTTCATTTCTTCTGTCTCTCTAGTTCTGTCTTTCCATCCTTATCTAGTGAACTTGGCTTCTTGCTGTGGTATGGGCTCAGAAGATTGCTAGTTTGGGCATCTGAAGCAGGCATTTCCTGTCTGGCTCCCAAAAGTGTCTGTGTTGGTTTTGCAAACTTAATTTCGGTTTTAGGAGTCTAAACTCTGTTGCTGAGAGTTTGGCAGCTTTCAGAACATTTGGTGGCTTAGAAAGGGTTCATCCTAAGTTCCGTGTAATTCAGTGGGCTACCCTGGGCGCCAGCCCAGATCATGGAAACGCAACATGAAGGGGTACATCTCCACGTGGCTTCCCCCATCTCACTGCTCAGCCCACTGGTACAGTGCAGAGGGACAGCTTCAGCCCTGCCACTAGCTGGGACTCGGAAGCAAATCTCAGCAACCCATGTCTCTGCAATACTGCTGCTGCATCCTTATGCTGTTCACCAGCCACTCAAATCCAGGATGAGGCAGAACTGGTAGGCAGGTTAGGATGGCTTCCTCCTAGAAAAGGCTTTTTAATAAAGCTGTAACCTCTATTAGTCAATGCTCTTGGCTCATGCTTTTTGTGCCTGCCCTTTTAAAGCTGTACACCAGTATTCTCTGCAGTGCTCTGTTTCATTCGCCTGTCTTTAATAAATACCACCAGGAACATAACACGTGATTTCCCTATTCACAAAGCTTTTTTTGGCTGAATAAAAAAGCATTCCTTACTCCTTATTCCCACACCATTATGGAAAAACAACCAGTCTACCTCGCAACCGGCCACAATACCCTGAGCGAAACACAGTGACGCTGTGGCTGATAACATTCTATCTGCTGGGCAGCCATCCTTTCCTGCACAGTTCTTCATCTTCTTTCCAGCCCCCTGAATTCCACCTCCTCTTAACTTACGTGTGAGGAAATTTTGCAACAGCCCCTTTCGACTCTACTCTTATTCTACTCATGGCAACTCCTCTGCATACCAGCACTGTCTCCCATCCTACAAAAGCCATGAAGTTTTCACAGTTTCCACACAGCTGAGGTTAAAACCTCAGCAAAAGAGAGAAAAAGCAAAGATCATTTTGTTGTCAGCAACTCATCATGACACCTTGCAGTTCATCAGCTTCACAGGGTACAAAGCCACAGTGATTCTTTATGCCCTTGTGGACTTCTACTGATCCCGCACAACAGAGTTTACAAACCTCCAACAATCAGCTGTCAGCTTTTGAAGTGTCTTCCTTTCTGGCAGCAATCTCCCAAGGTCAAACATTTTGTAAGAAACCATACCAAAAAAGCTGTCCTTGATGATGGAAACAGAACAGACTAAATTTAGCGTTTATAAAATAAGCTAGCTTTGAGGACAGGAAGTTAAAAAATAAATTGCTAAGCGTTTAACTCTTCAGTCAAATCACACAAAACCCCTTCTTGGTTTTCATGCTGTCCCACCTCATTCTGCTCTGGCAGGAGTAATTTTAGACAAGATGACTTTGTTTTGTCAGTGTTAAAGAAGACTGAGATGAGAAAAATCATCCTCTGTCTGAAAAGCTACCCACAATTTTAACTACATCATTGCCACTGCAGCACCAAAATGCCAAGGCTCAGCAGCGCAGGCACGCAGTCTCTCCTGGGCAGGCAGTGCAGAACGTGTGCCCAGCTAGAGCAGCTTTCAGCTCTGGTCATCATGCTTGGACGGTGAAACCTTAATAACCAGAAATACCATGCAGGTTACACATTTTCTAACACTTCACTGTCAATTATAACCAATACATTTTAAAATCCAAAACCCACTTGCTCTAGAAGGAGTCATTTTGCTTTTGCATAGCACACAGATGTGCTTACAAATCTAATGCCATGAGACAAGCAGGTGGATTGGATTTAGAACATGGTGTGCTCAACTTTTGCACACAGTTTGCTTTTAAAATTGAAATGGAGTATTTTCCTTATCTTTCTTGTAGATAGGGTAGAAAGTTCATGCCCCTGAAACTGCAGTTCTGTAAGTGCTGGCCATGAAACATTCCTGCCTGTGTCAGGTTTAGTCCTGTCCCACTCCAAGTGGGCACTTGCTGAGCACAAAAGGCTGCAGCTAGCTCAGGTAAGTGGAAGCCTGGGCACCCCAGAAAGCCCTGTAGGTTATGGCTCAAGTACCCTACTTGAGTGCTTAGCTCAGAGTCTTTTTGGGCTTATTTTGCTAATCTAGAAGTGAACTCTTCTTTAAAGTTACAGGAGAAGATGTTTCTCAAAACCCCTTCCCAGCATGAGAAATCACATTCACAATGCTCGCTTCTGCCTGAAAATCCCCACTTTAACCAAAGCAACAAAATACTCTCAGAAAAAGAATACAAACTGGAAAAAAAAAAAAAAAAAGAACTAAACAACCACTACTTGAAACACTCTACTATGACTCTGAAAAGATGGCATGTCCAAGACTCAATTATGCTCAGTTTGAGATGAGGCCATTATTATTAATCTGTACACGAAGAGTGCACCAGTACAGTGGTGACAGCCGTATAAAGGCAGAAGGACAAACGTGTACGCAGCTGAAAACTAAAACTAAGCAAAATGCTCAAAATTTTGTTTTCACAGGCTAAAGCACCATGTGAACAGGTATTTCTGCCTTTTTGCTCAAAGCTGCTGCTGTAGGCTTTCCCAGGCTTAGAAAACTGCTCAGCTTGGATGCACTGGAGAAACACAGGAGGTCATGCTGAAGAAGAGGACAAAATGCAAGACAGCTGGATCTTTCTGCTTCCTTTCTGGAAGCACAAATTAAAACGTGTCTTACTGTCAGTTTGCAACAAACAGCTGCTCAGAGTCAAGGCTAAATTTGTGTTCCAGGGAAGAAAAGAGATGCACAAGAGATAGCACTCCCAAGGCAGGTTGAGCCAGACTCTGTCACAACGACTCCCATTGAAGCTTTTATAAAAAGCAGCAATTGGCGCTAAGAAAGACAGAGGGTAGAGTCCAGGAATTATTAAAATAAAAATAGGCTCAATGAAATGCATTTAACCAAACTGGAATCGATTCAACAGGAGAGACTGAGAGATAGCCACTTTAAAATACTCATGATTCACTTAATGTATCATTATCTCTGCATAACACTTGGAAGTTTGATTTCAAAGTGGATGTTTCCAACCCTCAAAGCCTAAAAATAGTATTTCTATTATCTCTGTGAGTCTGAAGAGGCAAAAGAAACTCCCATAGCACATCCTATGAGGCACAGGTGGCCTTTGTCAGCGGAGTGTTGCTAAATGTGTAGAATCTACAGAAGATGCCCCAAAATAAAAAGAGAATTATCCAAGAAAGGAGAAACCAAATGTAAATCAACCCTTCATAAATACACAAGCAGAATTCAAGCTCCAAGGCTGTCAACACTATTTTTTAACTTTTCTGATCAGTCACATTATGATGCTATTCCACAACCACTTCAACATTAAAAAAGTACCACGCGCCGCAACCTTTAGTAACAGTTCAAATTAGGACTGGGGAAACATGCTTCACAATGAAAGGAGATCCCTATGCAAACAGCATTAATTTTTAAACATATTTAACAATAAGAGCAAATACATCTAACATGGAATGACTTATTTTTAAATAATACATTTGCAAAAATAGCGTAAGCGTTAACATTACTTGGCATCCAACTCTCCTGTCCCAAAACTGACAGGTTTACCAAAGGATTTCTATAACAGCACAGAAGGAAAACCCAGTGATTACAGATTTCTACACCAAACAAGCTAATCAGCTCCTGTATTATTTAGTATATTAAATGTAAAAAAGATACGTATCTTGAAAATGAGGACAAACTCTCTGTACCTCAAATTCTACATGGGCCTGCTGTGATATTTTTGACAAGCAAGAAAACCTACCCCCTTGTTCCCTAAATCATAAACACATTCAGAACCCTAGATGTTCAGCTTAGATGTTTTATTTATATTTGAGCAATGTTACTAGAATGCTCTGTCAAACGAAGAATCTGTTGAAAGAAACAAATTTATGCTTATTGCTATGACACAACTCTTGAAGAGAATCAAGTCTAACAAAGGTACAGTGCTTGGATTGTTACTTGCTTAAGCATAAAAAGAATATTGATAATATATTTGTATTCCTTGTACTAATCCATTTTAGATGTGAAAATAATTTCTGAACAAATGGCAGATCCATAAATAATTGTTAAAGGGAAGGTAAAATACCAGGAAAAAATATTGTATTGCCCCAATTCAAGCCTGGGGATTTAAAAAAAAAATTAAAATTCTAGATACCTAGCAGCTCTCCTTCTAACCGTTCCCCCCATGTTTTTGGGATGATTTTCTAATTTTGATTTCACTTGGTTCTTTATCTTCTCTAGCCCAACCTTAAATCAGAATCTTACAATTCTGTTCATCCGAAAACCTCAGTAAATGAATTTGAGTCCTTGATGTTTACATTAAAAATAATAAGAAAAATTCTACTAGACATACATTGGGATTTTTAAGTGAATTTTCTTTCGTCAATCTAGACTAGTTACTTTGCCTGACATGGAACACACGTCAGGAACTTTCCACAGGTACCTACCAAGCAGCATTGTTGATAGAGAGGTCCATCAAATTATCAAGGCTTAGTGAAAATAGATTTTATAAAAAGTACTCAGCAGCATCTACATTTCGAGGTGAAAATATTCAAATTATATTGCATTTTTTTTCAAACAAACATAAAAACATTCAATGTGTCCACATAAGCCAACTTTCACTGAAAAACCATGAAAGCCTGAAGGAAAATGTGCAGCCAATAATTTAAGGTAAAATTTTAATGCAGAGTTTTAATGTACGTTTTCTTACTCTGCATGTTACTCAGAAATATTCATAAATATATTAGCAAAAAGGACTATGACAAATAATGCAGGTAACTATTATTCACACCCTTTAACCATCTGCAAGTTGTCACCCAATTCCAGGCAAAACTCAGCCATGACCAAACCAGCCTTTGAGCTCAGCACTCACAAATCGGTCTTACGCTTCCAAGTCATTCCTCCTTGGGCAAGCGGTGCCAGATACTGCAGGAGAACTCTGTGTACCTGCTAAGTACAGCTGATGAGGAAAAGGCATAAAAGACTGGGCAGTACTTCTTTTCAATCATTCTTCATTACTCAGTCTTGCTCTGAGCCCTGTACACCTACCACACACATACGTGGTGTTGATGGAGGTGCCATGTCTGAAACTCACATCTAGTGTGTTATCCATATGCTGCAACTGAGCTTTTCCATGCCTTTCCTCACTTGTCCTTGTTCATCTGAATTCCCACCAGAAGAATTCATTTTCCCAAATGAACGTCTTTCTGTTTACTATCCTTCAAGCTGAAATTTAAATTAATTTTGTTCTTCTGACTTGCCAGCTGAGGCTGAACTCAATGTCGACATTTCTTCAGGTAAAATAAATAGAAGGTGTAGAGATAGGTACAGTTAGGTCTGACTGAAATGAACCCTTTCAGTGGCTTAAAAAAAAAAAGAGTTCACTTCAGAGAGAAAACATTTAAATCAAGTTTTACTAAAACTAGCATGGTCTAACTAGCACTCAAACTTATTGTTGGTCCTAGTAAAACAAACATGCCTGGTACTACTATTCACTGGTACTGAGGGACTACGGCCTGAGTTTCTATATCCAAAACCTCTCAACCTCCAAGTGTGGGTAGCTCTACTCCAAGCTCATTAACCTGGGTGCCAAGCAGTTTGCCTTTAACCCCCCTGAACTACTTCTCCTGTTTCCCACTGCTGCCCTTCCTCTGGGACCAGGCAGCACTGAGGAGAACATGAGCTGACCTCAAGGAAGGACAAAGAGCCAAATTTATGAGAAGAATAACACTGTCTGGAAAAAAAGACCTAGAGAGTCAGATGAAACGCAGAGATTGGGTCTGGCACTGTCTGAAAGGGGAAACTTAGATTGTAAGCCTTGGCTGGGAAGGCTGGGATACTACCAGCAAAGGGACCTGGGCTCCAAGGGGTCATGTGAAGTAAGTCTGCAAGTTAAGGAAATTAGGCACTTTAAATCCTAAACAAGACATTAAGTCACCCAATGTCACCTAGGATACAACAAGGAGGCCTACGGGATGAAGATGAGGGTGGGAAGGAAATGGTGCTCATCCGTCTGGGTGTGGGCTTGGCTGGAAAGGCTGCAGGGGTTGGCCAGATGTCAAGGAGAGCGTCCCAGCCTGGAGGAGACAGGTGAAGCTTGGAGTGACCACACAAAAGGGCTTGTGCCAAGTAAAGCAAAATGCCCCACCAGTGCCTGAAACTGCTGAGGTTCACCATTCCTCTGGTGTCAGCAGATATCCCAGAAACCTGCCTGTGAAACATCCTGTCCCTCTGTGACACTTGTTCACAAAAAATGAAGACAAGAAGTGCAATTGCAGTAATGGCCCACTAAGGGTCTGAGTAAAACTAGCACAGACAGCCCTCGTCCTAAAGCAGCCCAAAGGCAGACTGCTTCATCGTTCAGGCTGACCAATATTCTTTTAGCGTGGTTTTTTGAAAGGTAGAATTGGGATGGTTATTCCTGACTTTTTACTCATTAAGTGAATGTTCCTATAAACTATGAATATGTATATTTGGAAAATTAGTTCCTAATGCCTCTGGAATGGATTTTGACTCAATTCACTGACCTGGTACATCATAGTACACATTGTTACAGAAGAAAAGACCGAGAATAAAACTGAAACCCTCTCTGAGCACTTTCTTTGAGTCCTTATATGAAGTTTACAGTAAAGACTAAGTAGAACAGCATATGGATTATGAGATGGCCAACCCACTGACACCACACATGGACCAGCAAACAAACACTCCTGTACAGACCATTTAATGCAGTGCTCTGGAGCTGACCATGCAGATTTCCTTATTTCAGTTCTTATCCTATGGCAATAATAATCATTTACTGATTACTGCAAAATGATTAGTTTTCAGAAATCTCCTTTAGATGTGGATAACATAGACTACTTCCACCTTAAAGAAGGGAAAATGTAGTGAAGAATCTCAAAGAGTTTTTCCTGTACTACAGTATCGAATTTAGAGTTACAACAGTACAGCTATAACATTGTAATACTCAATATAAAAATTAAATGCATTCTAACTATGAAACTCTCTTTATATTATTTTATTCTTTCTGACTTTTAATATAAATTAATATAAATGACTGAATATAAATAGCATAAAACAAAGTATCATTATTCCCAGTACTTTTCTTGCTCTGAAGTAAAGCCTGAAATGTGTATCTGTAACAACTACCATTATTTGAAAGGCTCACATGTGAAAACTGAGACAGCTGTACACACTCAGTATTTCATTATACTTTTAATCTTAAAACAATAAACATCTTAGCAACTGAACTGAAATGAACTCAAACTGATTATTTTTTAATAGTGAACAATATTACAGTGATATTATTACACATCAGAAGAAACTGGGTATTTACTTGTTTTTCTCAGAACAGAGTTAATATGAAACTATGATCATCATTTTATTAGTTATGGATGACATCACTCCAAGTTTGTTGTGAAGAACTAATTGCTTTTAAACAGAAGAAATATCAACTTTCAAAGAAGGTGTTTGTAACAGCTGCTTAATAACTTTTCATTAAGCTTAGACCAACTTCAGAATATATGACTATGCCTAAAATTAAATTCTGTTAGAGACAAAACTATTGGGTTTTGACAAGTGATACATATAAAATGCCATATTAGACACCTAAAACCAAACTGTGGGCAAAACAATGCTCTTGAGCCCCCCTCAGAGATATATATTTTAACTTAAAGGAAACTCCTTATATGCTACCTATGGAGACAAGGGCAACCCGACACAAGCTATTTCTCTTGCTTGTGAAAAGAAAACATGGAAGAAATGTAGAAGGAAAAAAGAAAGCTTTTATTTTGGTGCATGAATTTTTCATCAGAGTAAGGAGTTTTACTTCCAAGTAGAACTTTCTATTTCAAAATAAAGGAAGAGAGGGAGAAGTAAATATTAGAATGAACCATTGTCAATGATACACACTGACCCATTTAAACCTTAGGCAGTCAAAGAACACATCAGGTATTTTCTGATCTTTTTGTTATTTCTTTACTGATTATAACAAGCTAGTGCATTTGAAATCAATTCCCCAAAGTTTTTGGTTGACCTAAATCCTCTTTCCCTGCCTCTTCCTCACCCCTCTCCTTTATAAACAAAACAACATTCTGTACAAAGTTTACTGTTGGCTCTTTCACTACGCAAAACAATTTGGGCTTAACTCAGATGTCCCGGCATAGGCACATGGTGCCATCTGAGACCTCCCGGAGTGTGGAAGACAGCACTGAGCTCAGGGACAGGCTCTGGCACCCTCATGGGGAGGAACTGGCAGTGGCTGGGGTAGACCAGAGTACCCCTGAGGGCACAAATTGACAATGCTGGCAGTTACCTACAATTATCTACCTATGCAAACCCAGCAAAAGAATCACACAAGCACCTCTTGCAAGCATGCAGAGGGACAGAAGAAAAAAAAAAACGTTTTGCTTTGTACTGGTAAAAAAAAAAAATTCTGTAATTCTTAGTTTCATTTGAAATACAGACATAAATGGACTGCCTGCAAGGTGATGTTGTGTAACATCACAACAGTGACATCAGAGTAAGCGATGTCAGACTTCCACATGTTAGAATGAACAGGACATGACAGCTGGTACTGGTTATGGAGCTGATGCTTTGCCACATCATTGAAATCACAACCCATACTGGAGTAGAAATTATTGTTATGGTCGAAGAAGGAAGGTGCTTAACTGTGTGCATCAGCTCTGAGAACTTACTGCTGCATTTTCAGATGCACACAGAGACACATGGATTCACTCTTCTCAACAGTCAAAGCTTACGGGAAGGATCCAAAGGTACCAAGCATTTCCAAATACTCCACCTGACTGTTTGAGGAGCACCATTGTTTAAAGTGCAAGAGCTGATCCCTACATGTGCGCTGCCTTGCTGCTCTGATTCGGAAAGAAGACTTGCAAACCTAGTGTGCTTATTTATTTTGGGAGAGGTGCATGAAGTAACCGAAAAAATTTATAAATTCGGTCACTCTCTTTTTCCACTAACCATAATTACCACGCACAGCCAAGTGGAGATGAGCACACCAAATGCATCTCTGAATAGGCATACTCAAATTTCTGCTTCTTCTGAGACACAGTCACTATTACTCTTGTTGACACGTGGGCCTTATGCTTAAGCTAGTTTACAGCACTAATTAGTACTGACAGTTCCTAATATATTACAAATTAAACAGGGGAATTCGCACTTTGGTTTAAGGGCTCTTTTATCACTGAATTTAAAAGAGTATCTGTAGCTTCAATATATATGTAATTGCATGTTACAGGCATGAAAATCTAACAGGAGAAAAAGAAAAGCTGTGAAGTGCAGCTGTTTCATAAATGGCTTGGCATCCCACAACTTCACTTCAGTAATTCAAGACTTCTGCTTTCAAGCAACACAGAAGATAGATTCTGACAAAGAACAACACCTGCACAGACAGGGCCATGGTTCCTCTACGTGGCTGCTTGTGGCACAGCCACAGTGTAACTGTACTGATTAGCTCAGGTGCCTCCTTCAGAATGCCTGTACATTCACCACTTTGCTCTGTTTCACCTCTACCACCCTGCACATTCACATACAAATGTAGGGAATTGTAGATATGCTTGGGTTGGAAAACAGACCTTCCAAGACCATCTAGTCAACCCCCCTGCTGTGGGCACGGACATCTTTCACTACACCAGGTTGTTCAAAGCCCCATCCAACCTGGCCTCAAACATTTCCAAGGAAGGGGAATACAGCTTTTCTGTGCAACTGATTCTTGAGTCTCACCAACCTCATCATAAAAGTTACATCTCTTTCTTATGCCCAATCTAAATCTACGCACTTTCAGTTTAAAATCGTTGTCTCTTGTGCTGTTGCCACAGGCATTGGTAAGAAGTCTTTATTCATCTTTCTTATGAGCCCTGTTTAAATATTGAAAGGCTGCAATATGGTCTCCCTGGAGCTTCTCCTGGTACTTCTCCAGAGTGAGCAACTCCCCTCTCAGCCTTCCTTCATAGGTAAGTTGTTCCAGTCCACTGATCAGTTTTGTAGCCCTCCTCTGGACCAAGTCTAAATGTTCTCAATCCACAACATAGGAATAGCTGATACAGAGCCAATCACTCCCGCACCCATCAGATTTGTTTTCTAGAGGCACAGTGATATGAATAAATGAAAATCATGTTCTGATGGTATATGTAATACCCCTTTGCAGTACTCTCCTTGATGTGTCAACAGCTTGTCTACTCCATGACTTGCAATCCACTACACAGGAGTACAGTTGACAGCTGCTGCCCATCTTTACTATTCTGGCCATGGCAAAAAGTTCATCTTCTTCACAGTAACTGCTGCACCAGTGAAGAACAACAGGTCTACCAACTGCGACCAGGCCAATTTTCCAAAGAAAGACTGAAGCAGTTATGGAAGACTTTAACAGCAAGAAGGTTTCCTACATCCTCAGTAATTACATACTAGAGAGAGTTACACGCTTCAGATTAACTTTGTGAGAAGAGAAACAGAATCTCTACAGATAAATACCCCACCACACTGAATAAAAACCCCAACTTAGCTAGCGGGAAAGTAGTTTCTCAGGGCAGCAGAACATCCCACTGCCCGTTCAGCTGGTGCTGGCCTAAGCCACACACCACCCCTCACCACTTGCCTCTAGACTCCAGCACTGAAGTTCCTCTGGAAAAAGGAAGGTTCAGTTGGGAAAACCGAGCCCCATATCAAGCTTTACATTGCATTTTATAGCAGAAGAATGACACCAAGGAGGCAGTCTGGAGTTCTGATTCCACATTATTTAGATAATCACTGAATTAAATCAGTGAAGTGTATTTTGTAAGTAATGTGTGAGATGGTGTAAGCCCCTCTTCCTCTCGCACAGCTGTTGGCAGTCTATGGCTTATGTGCTAAATGTGGCATGGGGGTAGACTTCAAGTAGCAGACAGCAGGAATTAGATGCTAAAATCATCTGTCTTTCACAGAATCAAGATATCATGAATTACCTCTCCGGTAATACACAGCCTGTTAGGAGAAAAATCCAGCTGAGAACATGTCTTGAAAATTTGCCTAGCAAGTAAATGCTGATCAAAATATTCTCTTTCTCTCTCTCTCTCTCCCGTCCTGTAAATCTTAAAACCTGTAAAGCAGGCCAGTTTGAAGAGGATGCATCAGAAGATCCCATCTCAGAACAACAGCCCCATAAATGCACTTCATAAACCACAAAAAGCCTCATAAACAGAGCTCTCCTTGCATGTGTAGGAGACAGACTTGAATCCCTTCAAGCACTGGTGCAAAATGAACCCAGGTCTTCCACATCATTAGTGGTTAAGTGACCCATGCTTCTAAGTAAAAAAAAGAGAGCAGCAACATTACCTGCTATTTCTGTACTTTAAAATATGGGGTTTCAGGGCATCTAAAGCAGGGTCTGAGTCACAGCAGTGGAAGTTTTAACATTTCAACCATCAACCATCAAGTCAGATCTCCTCAGTGGGAGAGATACATATCACCTCTCTTCCTAGTCCTGATTAGAGGCACGCAGCACTGAGCTGCTCTATCTTTAAGGAGACCACAAACACATAAACAAGATTTTAGGCCTTAGGGAATATAATATATTATCAGTAAAAACAATGACAGTCCTCCAAACTTTTGTAGTCAAATGTAAGACTTAAGGATTTCACTTTTGAATTCTGTCACTGAAACACCTATTAATACTCTGCTTCAGGGACGCATCAGGCTAAACGCCCATTTATTTTGCTGTGTAGGGAATTAGAAGAAAAGGAAAGTCAGATTAACACTTGCCTATGGCTAGGTGTCCAAGTGGCTAGCTGACGTGGGCATCGTTTAACACAACAACAGTGTCGTGAAAAAGCTTTATAATCCCATTACAAGACTTTAATAGAAGGGCTCACAGTTCATATAAACCAAGGTGGTCTTCAAAGACAGATATCACATTTCATGATAACAAGAACTTTTGATATACAAGGGACTATTCCTCAAGCACTTCTGCATTTTTAAGCATTTCTGAACACTCTGTTCAACTTCAAACCCACTGACTTTACCCTCTGTATTTAACTACTAATTGATCCAGGGCCTGCATAGGATGTAATCAATAGCTTTACTATCCTGGAATCCAGTTACAAGATTGATCGCCATTTTTTGCCCCTTCCCTCCCTTTTAAAATGTGAGTTTTCTCATAGGGAAGGAAAATAGCAGTTCCATTTTACTATCTGTCATAGATACTGCATTTTATTAAATTGAAAGGAAGTTCATTATCATACTTGAAAGGTCTTCATTTGGACTTTACAAAACCAGCTGTACTAGCCCAAAGACTTTACTACAGCGACTGTGCTACAGGAAGGAATACAACAAAGCTGATACACTTGTAGATTAAAGGAAGCTGATTTCATTTTATGATGTGTTCATCAACATTAGATGGTGAATCAGCTCAGTTACCAGTCCCAGGCAGGGACACAGGCATTGCTTAGAGTGACCAGAGCTGCTGCTGAACCAGCTCATGACTCCTGTTCTGAGAGAACCACCTTCCAAATGGCCAAGAAAGCCAGCTCACCAACTGATCCACTCTGACGATTAAAAATACATCCCAACAGAGCTGATAGTTAAAATAGTAGGGCCGGCTGCCTGCCAAAAAAACCTCAAAAAACCTAATGTGTGAATCTAGTGAGGGAAATCTCAGGTTATTTATTCATACTGAGGATCCCAAAAGAGAAAGAACATTTGTATAGGCCAGAATTTGCAGGTCGTACCCTGCTTCAGGCATCAATGCTCTTTCAAAATGCTGGTCATAACGTACCTGGATGCAAAAGATTTAGGAACATTAGTAAGACAAAACAACCAATCTTTTTATAGTATTACATAAGATTTAAACCTAAGAAAAGGAGAAGTTTGGCAAGTAAAACCTAATTCATGCTTTGCCTTCATCCCACTTGTCTCCAAAGACTTGCAAATACAGAACAATATTAACACATCTGATCTGAGAAATATTGATTACACACCACAGTTATGATACTTCAAATCACATCTTCCTCACACCCTAAAGTAACAGATACTACATACAGGGATATGTTTATCATTGTGAGGTTAAACCAGTTACCTCTGGAAAATCAGTTTACTTTGTAACTCTTTCAATATAAGTCTTAGGATGATAATGCAGCACTTGCAGTAGCAATTGTGTACAACAAAGGCAAGAAATACAGTAACTGGTGGTGCTTGGAAAGGTATCATTAAGTTCATGTTGAGTTCAATAGGTCTCTCCTGCATGAAAGGTTGTGAATGATGTGAGACATTTCTTACAGCACTTTCCTTACAGATTAGCTTTGTCCAGTAAAAGAGCTAGTCTGGCTATACTCAAATGAGCAGTCAAATCCTCCTGGGGAACAGACATTTCTGGGTCTTGCCTTCAATGTTTCAGATCTGTCAGAAAGGTCAAATCCATGGTATATAAATAGTAAGAAGTATGCCACTCATTTTCCTTCCATATACATTTTTGGTAATGACACAGAACACTGTAAAAACCATGGAAGAATAAAAAAAAATTAAAAATCTCATGAAACAGAGAGAAATTTGAACGGATTAACTCATACTAGCTCAAAACTGGAGGATCTAAGAAAGAAAATTAGGAAAAGCAAGCCCTCAGTTTAAAATTCCTGGTCTTGCACTTGCCCTGTAGAAGTGTGTTCAACGTACAAACAGGGGAAGAGATCTCTGGGCAAGGTGATCTCGAAACCACAACTAGCATTGAACTCAAGCAAAAGGATACATGCCAATAAAATAAAAAAAAACCCTAGAATAAAATTGCTTAAAATCCAGAATATATTATCTGTTTAAATTATCATAGTATGGTATTTCTGGTATGTTACTGCTACTGAATTAATCCAGACAAACCTCCTTCCTTAACAGGTAAGTAGCTTATGAAAATTTGAGAGGCACTTAGTTATCAAATATTATTCTACTTATGGTATTCATGGGTCAACATGCCTCTTGAAATCTTGCTGTGAGTTTTAAGAGCTGGGGTTTAGTTCACTTTAAGTTAACTTAACCAAATAAACTCAATAAAACATTACAGCTTAAGTCAACAAACCAATAACCTACATTACACAAGATAAAATAGAGAGAACTTACTGATGGTGAAAGGAGTGTGTCAAACTGATTTTACTATTAAAATAATGTGTGTTAGACTTAAGTATGAATATCTGGGGAGAGTGTACTTCTAATATTTTAAAAAATCCACTAGGACCTGCCATAATAATGACGTACCACAAAGAGGCTTCAGGCAGGCTAATACCTCCTGATCCTGCATTTCAATGCCTATGATGTAATTGTTCACAGGTGAAAAAGCAATCTTTCCCTATAATCAGTAGAGCCAGGACAGGCCAGAGAGCTCCCAGGCTGAGTGAGGCTGCTGTCTCTCCAAAGCATGAGATCTGGACTTCCACCTAAAAAAGCTTCTCCTTATTAACCAGATGCAGCCACCAGCTTACATACACACACTGAAATGGGCTAAAATCAACAGAAGAAAACACATCCCTTTGTGATTTTTCTAATATTCCACCTGTATGCTGAAAAAAGAGATCTCTCATCCAATTAAAACATTCCACAGGATAAGCAAGATTTCATGTTGCAAGTTGCATAATCAGCCCCTTTCTAACTCTTAACTGTAGACCTCAAGCTGCAGGGTGGGTGGGTAACAAACAAGGGAAGCAAAGTATCTCTATAAAAGGACAATCTCATTGAGAAATTCTGATTTCCTCCATCTGCCAATATCCCCTTCATTTTGCCCAGATTAACTTTTGGCCACAGGTACACATGGGTCAGAATGAAGCTGCAGTAAAAATATTAAAAGCACAGTAGGGAGCAGAAATAGCACGATATTCATCCAAACTAAAACAGAGCTGACAATAGGATGCTTCAGAAAGACTTATTTTCTTTTTCTTTAAATGAGGCACCATTTATAGGCTTTTAGAAGGCATTAGACCTTGAGGATGTTAAGAATACTGAATTTTAACTTCATCTTGGCTTTCCCAGGAAGGGTATTAACACCTTTAGGGCAATCAAGAGAACTAGAGTTATTAAGCATATTTATTACCAGAAACCATTGAAGTGTTTCAATTTACTCTCAACAGAAAACTCTGAAGTGACCAACACAATAAAAATATCTCTATAATAATGAATTACTTTTATGAAATGAAGTAAGATTCATTATTTGCATTCACGATGGAGACATTTTTGAAAAGGAAAATTAAAAATACATGGGCGATTAGAAAGAATGAGCAGGGCACACGTGAATTTCTGTCTTTCCTGTTTTACAGTGTATCATAAAACTACTAGAAATGAAAATATTGCCTGAGTTTATATTACTGAAGCCACAATGTAACTTGATACAATTTGTGATTTACATACTATTACTGTAGATATGAAACAAATGGAAAGACAATACAACACTTCTGTGGTTACTAAATAGCACAGGTGCCCGAGACCAGGTTCAGTTTTGAGCTCAAGTCGATGTACTGAATCAGTCCACCTTATGGAATAACAATTTCTGATGAAGAAGACAGTAAACATGAAAACCAAACTTTATTTCCATTAACAGCAACTAAATTTAACTAATCCCCAAGACCAATGAGCTGTAGCTTTTTGCTTGCTTAAACTATCAAGATTACTACCAAAAAAAGGGGAGACCCAGCCTCACATGTCCCAAAAGCCTTGGGGCAGCTACAAGACCACCACTCGCTCCAGCAATGACTGACTTCATCAATGGTTAATTCTCACCGCCCACCATCTGCTTACACCACAGTCAGAGAGGTGGCAAGTGCATAACAGGGAGGAGACTGATGACTGAGTATTTGGCAGCTATAATCAGCACAGCACTTATTTTTGGGTGATGAATCACCGCTTTTATCCCAGCCACACAGCGCTGGTACATTCACTGCACAGAAACCTCTTTTATGCAAGGGGCTGATGGCAGGACAATGAACACCTCTCCTGGTAGAGTCATGTCAAGAGACTGCCTTGGAGGGACCAGAAGATCTCATTATGGCCAAAGGCTGCTGTGTGCAGTACTGCTAACTATCATTTGCCAGCCACACATGCAGCTCTGGGAATATGAGGCTACCCGCCAGGAGATCCCCAGAAGTTTTTTTATAGTCAGTAAGGATCACCTTTCCCTTCCTAGTGAAAGTAAGACTGAGGATGCAATGAAGGCATGAGAGGTATCAACAATGGCATCAAAGGAGAAAGCTAGGTCCTTCTCTTGCGGGCCACTTGAAATTGAAGTCAAGTCACACCACAAAATAATACTTCAAAGTTCTGTCAAAACCTTGGATAAACACACAAAAATTGGAAAATTGGGGAAAAATGACTGAACGTTTTCGTACACTCAGCTGAAGCATGTCTCCAAAATCACGCTCCCCGCAAAGCCCTTGGTAGCCTCACCACAGTCTGCCTGGGACCAGGGCCAGGAGACCTACTCGATGTCATCACGGGCTAGAAATGGCACTCCAGCTACCTTCCAAACCCACACTGATGGCAGTGAGGTGCAGCATCTTTATTTGGCACTACTGTGCACACGCTCTTCAGCAGTGCTGTGCATTGTCAAGATTTATTGCCCTCCTCCCCCCTTGCCTCTCAATTCAGAATCTGGCATTAGTTCAAGGACTGACCGAGGCTTTTGGTACATCCTCCACAGTCTCTTGAACACAGATTTCCACCGCAGCAGCACTCTCAGTCACAGGATAATTACATATAGGTCAGCAACTATTTTCTGTGGCATATCAGCTCTATCACAAATGACATCCTAATAAAATGATAACAGATCCACTGACATTTTGCCTCAACGTTAAGAGATGTGACAAAGTCAATAAACACATCATATGCGCTTTAGGGTAGTGAATGGGTGAGGTCAGTGCTTTTGCTTTGGTGGGATCCAGAATCCCCAACAAATGCAGCAGTAGATTTCCTTTTGCCACCCCAAAATAGGCACCTCATAATTTAAAAATCTGCCTTGGCACTACCTACAAAATTACTCCATCCTTTTCATTCTGACTTTAAACTGATATCGACAAGTGACAAGGCTTTTATCTAAGCTCAGGCCTGGGAATGCATTTGTCTATATTAATGTCCAACTCAAATCCATTCATTTTGGGATCCATCAAGAAGAGTGGAACAACAATTTACATAGAGATAACACATACAAAAAGTATAAAGTACAAATTAAAATATTTAAATATAATTGTATATAGATAGATATGTGTGTTTATATTTATACTATATAATTTATTTATCTATACATATAAAGATGTAAGTATAAAGAGATATATTATAAACACAATTCTTTTGAGGCCAGGTCTGTTCTTTGACTCACAGCGTTTCTACTCAGTGACCTGAAGAACAACTGAAAAATCTATATGAAACATGGACTTCACGTGAGTATCTATTTTTGCTCTGGTTTTTTTTCATCTTTGCAAACCCTTAAGGAAAAAAAAACCCAAACAAACACTAATGAGTACCACTTCTTTCTTTTTAGCCATTTAAGATTTCATTACTATTCCCCTCAATATCTCAATAAATATTTTAGTTTGAGAATTTCCAACTCATTTATGCTTATGACACCAGCAAAACCCTAACTCTGTCCTAACATTGTCAAAGATCAAAAGAGGAAAGAGTGAATTCTAATAAATCAGCTCTAATCCCATTAGATTTCAAGCTGTGCTCATGAATCTGCTCCTTAGGGGCCAATCACTGAAATGCCTTTTTCAGCTCTGGTTTCTTTTTTTTAAATATCCTCTTCAGATATTCAGTAGCCACTCTCAAAATTCAGCAAGAAGTATTTTTGTACTGAATATACAGTATGTTCTGGTGACTATTTCCCAGAAACAAATCCCTAACATACAATACACACGCACTTGTTGCTTCTAGCCTGCAATCCTTCAGTGTGTAGAACAGACCTAATGCTACAAGGCTGTTGCTACTCCTCTTTTCCACTGTCACCACTGGAGCACAATTGTAATTGATCACTTACAAATCATACATAATTTAAATGCTATCACAGAAACATCTCATACATTGATCTTTAAAGCAACGATACCTACCTAAACACCCCTTTATCAGTTGTCCTGAATCTGCATTTAAGTTCTATCCTTATTTTTAAATTACCGTACACAACAGTAGNTTTATTGCCCTCCTCCCCCCTTGCCTCTCAATTCAGAATCTGGCATTAGTTCAAGGACTGACCGAGGCTTTTGGTACATCCTCCACAGTCTCTTGAACACAGATTTCCACCGCAGCAGCACTCTCAGTCACAGGATAATTACATATAGGTCAGCAACTATTTTCTGTGGCATATCAGCTCTATCACAAATGACATCCTAATAAAATGATAACAGATCCACTGACATTTTGCCTCAACGTTAAGAGATGTGACAAAGTCAATAAACACATCATATGCGCTTTAGGGTAGTGAATGGGTGAGGTCAGTGCTTTTGCTTTGGTGGGATCCAGAATCCCCAACAAACGCAGCAGTAGATTTCCTTTTGCCACCCCAAAATAGGCACCTCATAATTTAAAAATCTGCCTTGGCACTACCTACAAAATTACTCCATCCTTTTCATTCTGACTTAAAACTGATATCGACAAGTGACAAGGCTTTTATCTAAGCTCAGGCCTGGGAATGCATTTGTCTATATTAATGTCCAACTCAAATCCATTCATTTTGGGATCCATCAAGAAGAGTGGAACAACAATTTACATAGAGATAACACATACAAAAAGTATAAAGTACAAATTAAAATATTTAAATATAATTGTATATAGATAGATATGTGTGTTTNAATGAGTACCACTTCTTTCTTTTTAGCCATTTAAGATTTCATTACTATTCCCCTCAATATCCCAATAAATATTTTAGTTTGAGAATTTCCAACTCATTTATGCTTATGACACCAGCAAAACCCTAACTCTGTCCTAACATTGTCAAAGATCAAAAGAGGAAAGAGTGAATTCTAATAAATCAGCTCTAATCCCATTAGATTTCAAGCTGTGCTCATGAATCTGCTCCTTAGGGGCCAATCACTGAAATGCCTTTTTCAGCTCTGGTTTCTTTTTTTTAAATATCCTCTTCAGATATTCAGTAGCCACTCTCAAAATTCAGCAAGAAGTATTTTTGTACTGAATATACAGTATGTTCTGGTGACTATTTCCCAGAAACAAATCCCTAACATACAATACACATGCACTTGTTGCTTCTAGCCTGCAATCCTTCAGTGTGTAGAACAGACCTAATGCTACAAGGCTGTTGCTACTCCTCTTTTCCACTGTCACCACTGGAGCACAATTGTAATTGATCACTTACAAATCATACATAATTTAAATGCTATCACAGAAACATCTCATACATTGATCTTTAAAGCAACGATACCTACCTAAACACCCCTTTATCAGTTGTCCTGAATCTGCATTTAAGTTCTATCCTTATTTTTAAATTACCGTACACAACAGTAGTAAATTTTTTTTTAAAACCCCCAAAATTCTGCATGATGCTATTGGATACACCACTTTTAGATCAACTGAAAAATCTTACTTCAAAGCCACAATACAAGCACAGTGAAGTGTTCTGCACTGTGAACTGCTCTTTCCATAATATATCACTTTCCAAAATAAGAACTTAATCGATACTCTTTTAAAGATTTAGTTCCAGCCAGTTACAATAACATTTCAGTACAGTCATCTACTAAGAGCCCATAACAAGACTCAACAGTACAGCAAATAGATTAACTTATACATGAGATTTCAGTACCATATAAAAAGAACTAAAATTTGTAGAAATTATTTTTTAAGTTTACACATTAGAGTAATCTTTTTAACACGACATGTAGATCAAGATGGGTGATTTCAGGAAGAATTATCCCTCTGCTATGGAATATTCTATTTCAAAATTCCCATAGAAACAGTAAAACCCATTCAAAGTGCTATTAGTCTACCGCCACTCTTACTGTCTGAAACACGTGAGGCCACATCTATAAAACTTCCAAATCTTTTGGCACCGGATCAGAGTGTGGATGCCTGACATCTTGCATCCTGAGTTACAAAGCTTCTGAAAAAAGAGAGCCAATGCTACAGCTGGAAAAATACAACATTTGTGACTACATACACATCTTTAAGAGACAGAATTAAAGACCTGATCTACATATCCAGTTAGGTATGTAAATCCCCATTGTTTAATGGAAACTGGAAATGTAAGTACTGTGGTGGGTCTGGAGCAGACTGCTTACTACAGGGCAGAGATTTACCTTCAAGCCCTCTTCATCTTTCTGCTTCTTCCCTCTCCTCCTTTACCATGTACATGGCCGCCACCAGTGTAAAGCCAAGGGTGATAATTTCTCAACCAACCCGTCACACAACCACTGCTGCGCCATAGCCAGTTAATCAAACACATCCCTTCTGAAACCTACATGATGGCACCGTATCTGCCACTTCAAATTAGTGGCTCCGAATATTCAGGTCCATTTGCAAACCACAGTCTGTCCCAATCCATTATCACATGACACTTGGTCAGCAAGCAGATTGTAAATTAACATTTCCATCCTCTGCTGTAGCCTTTTAGTCATAGTAATTACAATAAAATCTCTTTAATCAGCAGACTCATAAAATAACCAAGATGGATGCCTTTTAGTTGAGGAAGACCTTGTGATACACATTATGTCACCAGCTGCAGGGGGAGAATATCAGGGTTTGCTAAGGCAGCAAAGCTTTCTCACACTCCAGCCAGGACCAGCTATTCGAGTTCGTCAGTGATGCAATGCCTTCTGCTGTGATTAAACTGAAAAAACATATTTCTAGTTTTCTCTTTTACTTTCAGTGTATTTCCAACGTTTTTAATATAACACTCCCACAAAATGCCTGTAGATCACCTAGGCAAAAACAGACGCGCTCTGTAATATCATTTCTTCAATGTTCAAGGCAGCCTTTTCAACAGGGCTTATAATTAAGAATGCTTTTGATGGTGAAATTGGGCCTCTGCTGTTAATCAAAGGACCAAAGACACCCCTCAGCATGCATAATTCCACACACCTCTTTGTTTCAGGGAAATCTTGACAGGAAAATAATGGTTCCTTCCATTTCTTTCTTCTCTGTCAGTTAACCAGGGAAGGTTATTCTGCTCCAGCCTCCCAACTGCTGCAGCACAGATTACTGGAAAGGGAAAGAGCCAGAGGCACGTACCTCCCAGGAAACCCTCTGCATGAGTTTTGCACTGGGGGTGAATGAACTGACTTGAGTAAAACAGCCTTCACCAGAACCTATGGGTATGTCCCAGAGCAAATTCAGTGCTCGTTTAAAATTCAGGAAAATTGCAGTCAACTGCAGCAGTCTGTCCTTCAAACCAACCCTATTTCTCATTCTTCAGATATTCCCAAATATGATCTCATCTCAGGCCCAGCTGAGACTCAGAAGTACAGCACTGTCAAAACTCTTCAAGGACTTAGAAGACCTGGAAACAAAACACAACGTAGCTTTGAGAAGCTACTGTATTGAAATGTGTTCCATCTTTGAGAAATTTACCAAGGTTACCAATGATTGCATTTCCAAGGAGAATTCTTAGGTTTATGGGACATGTCTGAGTTTCCAACTTGTAAAGCTAGTTGGTACTCAAGGCACAAGAATTTCTACTAACAGAGGAATAAATCAATTTAAAAGAGCACAAAAAATAACAGGGAAAATGTATGCGAGTAGAAGAAATCTAAGAAGCTTTGCTCTGTCTCAGTCTTCAAGACAGGTCAAACAGTTCCTGATCCCGCTTTTCAGTACTTTGATCATGTCATTGATTTATCCACGAGAGAAAGTAAATAAGTTTAATCTTCAGACAGTTATTGAAATCACTGCAACTAAAGAGGTAAAAAGCACTCAGAAATAAACCATCTTCAATTCCAGAAGCTTTTTATACTTGTATATTTCATTAATCATTCTTTTTACAAGGTGCAAGCTTATGACAACAAATCTAAACAACACCTAAAAATTACCAAACTCGCAAAGACAGAGGTTCTAGGGCAATCTCAAACATAAGTTAAACACTCCTGTGCTGCTTCCTTAATATTACTGGCCAAAGAGGCTTGTAAGAAATGTTGACATCCTCTTACCTCAGCTCTATTCCCTCTCTGCTACATCCATGCGCCTCCCCCATACACAACATTCATAATTCACTGAATTTACAGTCTTATTAGACAAGAATCCACTTAAAGAAAACTCCGACATGAATTTTACATCAGTTTGTTCCTTTGGGTATTCCAGTAGTCTTCAAAGAGAATGTGTCAGTAATTAATGCAGGTTCATAAGTTTACTTGCTAGGAGTCAGCCCACATATGCGGTTTTGTCCAACAGGATACGTCCCTCAGCAAAGGCCTGAGTTGCACTGGGAGCATCAGCAGCTCTCTAGTGAACCATCAGCCACTTTAATGTAGTCATCTTCAAGTCCTTTTGAGAAAAGCATGGTCTACATTTTTCTTTCTTCATACATTTCTGATTGTCTTGATATGATTCAAATGCCTTCTTTCCTAACATACCCTATTTTTACTGGCTTTATATTTCTTCTACATTATCCAGCTCAGTATTAAAAGCCAAGTGAAAAAATTTCAGAAGTAACTGAAACATTTAATCTGTTTTGAGGAAATGAACAAAGTTTCTGAAAAGAATATTACTCCCATTTTCTCATCAGCACTGGACAGAAGCACTGGTTAACTACAGCCAACTCCTTCTGGTTTGCAGTTACAGAGAGACAAGAACTGCATTCATAGGAGATGCCACAGAAAGACACCTGGGGACACAAAGGCCAAAGAAGAAAGAAAACCTGAGGGAAATAACAGATATGGCATTGCCAGTTACAACAGCAGCTAAATCCATTTCCATCAAACATCATCATGTGGCTCTTGGAGTACACATGAGGGCACAGAATTACAAGGTATCTTACAGGGCTGCAGCAAGTCGTATTTTTAGTTTTAAATCAGATAGCACTATAAAGACTATGTCCCTAAAGGCCATTCCCACACATTAAACATTATCTCTTTCCACCCACAGAGATCATATGGCACAGCCTCTCCTTGCTCTACTCTGCACTCCATACTTAGACCATAATAGAAGCACGGTCTTCTCACTAGCTCCCCACCCCTGCCCCTGAAACTACCTTCTTGTCCAGAATTACTGATTCATGCTGTTGTGCAACGTCTTCCAAAATTTACTTGGACTTCCCAGACATGATAGCCCAACCACTGGAACAGCAGGAGAGAGATTAAATTTGATACCAGAAGTTCTGCATCAAGGAGAAGCCAATTTTTAAATTAGGAGCTGTTTTCAATCATTATCAACACTTTGTGGGCAACAGGGTTTTATTCTAATCTCAGCTATAGTCACAACTAGGAAAAAGAGCTGTTAGTCTGAAACTGAGAAACTCACAAAAACTGGACAGCCTTCTTGACGGATTTTTTTCTCATGTGTAATCAATCAAATGTTCTAACCACAGCCACAGTCAAGGGGCAAAGATTATGAATCTCCACATTTATAAAGTTAGGAAATATACAATGTAAATGCTGAAAATTCAACAGGAAATACCTTCAGATAGTCCCAGTGCCCTGGTGAGTGGATTCAACCAAATATATGCATCAAGAATCCAGCAGCCCAAGAAACCAGAAGTCCGTCTGTAAAGGCAACCTAAACCCAAAATACTTCCACGGACTATGCTTCCTTAGTTTCTCACAACTTTTCTATGTCAAAGGTGCTGTGTAGCAAAAGTGGTCCTCTAATACTCCATTCAATGTAAAAGGTTTGAAAAAATACAAGTAAGCAAGCAAAAAAAGAAACCAAACCCAGACATCTTTTCTCTGTTCAGTAGCAAGTAGAGTTTCTTCTAAAAAGAAAGCAGACACTCAGACACTCCTCAGACTCCTTCTTTAGGACTTTCCTCCTTCTTCCCCCCCCACCCCTGACATAGCATAGCAAGTTTACATGAAGTCTTCTTAAGTGAAACATATTGGTTCAATATTTTTCTAATACCTTCCATTAGGCAACATTTGGGGTTGTTTTTACTACTGTAAAGCTAAATTTTCATTGTTGTATAGCTTCAATCCTGCAGACAGGTGTATCTTGAATTTTGACATTTGAACCCCACTCACCGTACAGTTGACATCCTTGCAAAAACTAGATTGTGAACTCAGACTCACATGGTACAGCAAAGCACACTGACGTGTTATCTCCCTGCACCTCTAAAAACTGTGTATTTCCCAGAGCACCCCATTGTTCAGACACTTTCAACTCTGATCCTTTGCTGGCTAACTATCATTTTCCTTTCAAAGTCCTTTTCACTACTGCTTTCTAGCAGTAATAAACACAGTTCTTTCAGGTAACAGCTGCCTTGCAGTTTGACACCATTCAGAAACCTATTACAATGACTGCTACAGGAAAGTATCTTAAAATCAAGCTCGCCTCCAACTGACTTTAAAATTATCTGAGCTTCTAAATGCAAGTGTATGAAGCTTACTTTCTCTGCAATACTTGAAGCTGAGCAGTTACCTTAACTGACCCAGGGAAGAATGAAATGCCAAGCAGCAGCTCTTTGCTTTGGACATGCACAGAGTGTGCAGGACAGCAGCACACAGCACTTGAAAGGAAAAACGTTGGGATTTCTTTTGCTTGTGTTTTGAGTTGCAAGCATTGACCACATTGCTTTAAGTATCTAAAACACAACAGCAGATCAGAATTGGGTGAAACACGATGCCTGTCACAGCATTTTTGTTTTCAGAGACTATTTAGGAAAAGATTTTAAAGTGTCCACAAACCCTCAGTGTCCCAGACCCCCTCAGTTCACTCCAGCACTACCCCAACTGTAGCACTGCTAGATGTTTGTAACTCCTACAGAGCTGAAAACAAAAACTTCACACTGACGTTAACAGGCACACCAAATGTATCACTGCCTTTTCTTGACTATAATTATGACTGGGACAAAGAAACGGCATAAAAACCAAGTACTTCTCCGACACCTGTGATGTACAAGAAAGCAAGCAATATAACACACAGTGTCACATTCGAACGCCTTGGTTTCGGTCAGGTACAACTTCTAGACATCAAAATCCTTCAGAAAAGCCCTCCTGCACCCTTCAGTACCTGATGGAAGCTATGAAAAGTTTAAATCTGTATGGATTCAGCCACTCTTCTGCTGAAGAACACTTGGAAAATAAACTAAAATAGCTATGCGTTCAAATACAGATATATTTTTGCACTGATTAGTCTATAGGATAAAGGACAGGCTTAGAGAGTCAGAAACAGGACCAGCTCCTACACGAAGGGGCTCCTGTCCTGTCACAGAATTTTCTACATCCCAAGGCAATACAAAATCCAAACTCCCACTGCAAACACCACTAGGAATGGAAAGACTGTATTGGCTGCATAATGTTACTCGCCTCATCTACAGATGCCAGAGATTATAGCTGCATCAGTCACTTTATCTATGCTTGCACAAACCAGAGGCTGAGATAGGTGCCTCCTTCATTCTCCATTTAATTTATGAAGAAAAGCTTTACAAACAGTCTTAGGGTTTATGTTTTCATTTTTATTAAAAACTAGCAGATAATTCAGCCCTTACAACATTAAAAAAGTGTATTCAGCATGAGACATGGTTAAAAAGTAAATACGTCAGCTTATCACTCAACTCAGAGAC
Source organism: Platysteira castanea (assembly GCA_013397175.1). NCBI lineage: Eukaryota > Metazoa > Chordata > Aves > Passeriformes > Platysteira > Platysteira castanea. Next base: position 752,721 of record VYXC01008786.1, read on the forward strand.
TGACTAGCCTCGAGCAAGTACATCAGGATCTCTGCTTTCACACTTCTGGAACTCCGCAACCATCACTGTCTAATTCAAATAAAATATACAACCCCCCAGGAATCTTCCTGCAATTAAGGCAAGCTGCAATTAAGCACAAAATAGTTGTAAGGCTCTGAGAAAATAAGTGAAACAAAATGCTCTGATTCACAAGGCTCAAGGAACAGCCCTAACTGTGTTTGCAAGACCACTGCTTTTCTCCCAACAGACATTAACCCAAATATAACTTGGGATTAACTTAATAAACAACAAAAAAATCATCTTCATGAGATGCTAACACAATAATCAAAAAGAAGAAGAAGAGGAAGGCAAAAGTACTTGCTCAACTGTATGTAGCTTCTGTCTTCTACGTCTGAGTAACTTTTTTTTTTTCTAAATGCTGCAGAAGCAGTCAGAATTTCTCTTTGATTTTTGGAAAGTTTCAGACACTGATTAGGCCCTGGCAAAGTTCTGCAGAGACAGGCCAGCAATAAGTCAAAGGTTGATATGCTCGTTTTAAGGTACACAAAGATGTCCCTCTCTTTCTAGATTTTCTGTTAATGGGGTGGTGTATTCTTGCTCCCATCTCAGCTGAGATCATGTACCACACAGTAATATGCAAAATGCCTCTCTATCAATATGAACAGAAGAGCACTGTACCATATTATTCATGCAAGATACTATTATAAAAAATAATATCACAAATCTATTTGCCACATTTCTTCTCCCCTCTTACTCGCTGTTTACCTAGCTGCCAAAATCGCTACATTTCAAATGTAGATGTGAACCTTACCATGAATATCAATTAACATCTTCTGACTGCGCTATAATTTAAAATGTCAGTTCCAGGCAAACAAGTGAGCAAAACTCATGAGGGCATAATTTCCTAACATTGTAAAATGGACCGCTGCTAAATTTTTTCCTCTAGTAATGACACAGTTGGCCCCTAATCAGACATGCGCACATTACAGGGAGTTACAGTATCATCCTAATTCCGATAGCTGACTCAGGTTTTCATATTTGCTTCAGTTCCTAACTGAAACCCAGGCAAAACATTTAAAAAAGCAAATTCTAAGGTGACAGTGACAGACCACATCCTAAAGCAAAGGATACCCTATCCTTCACCACATTGAAAAATCCCTTTGCAGAAGATCCCAGCAGCAGAAAAATTAAGATTGCACGTGATAATAAGGGAGAAATTAATGATTTTTGTTGTCCTATAAGTTGAATCAGATAGGTTTAGAAAGACTTGTTCAATTTCATGTTAAAACTTTGAGAACCTCAGAAGATGACCTGTTAAGACTGCTCAGCTATCATCAAAGTTACATGTTTTTTCCTGGGAAAACTAAATTTTCTCATCACAGTCTCAAAGAATATGAGGTATTTATTTTGCTGCCTATAAACAGCCTTTAAAAAAATGTGGATGCTGCCCTTCTTTCTCCTTTCTAGACTAAATCAATGTTTATCCATCCAACTTCTTCTACCCAGTTATTTTATGCTATGCATTTACTGACTTGATTTCCCAGTCTAAAATTATTTGTTAATTTTCTGTATTGATCTTCCTCTTAATGTCCTGGATCTCACCTCCATCTTACAAATTTTAATCTGGTCTTCTATAATGCTTGCAGTCCAGCTTGAAGTTCACAGGCTTTGTTGTCTTGGTTCTGGCCAAGACAGGGCTAATTTCTGCAGTAGCTAGGAGGGGGCATGGCCAGTACATGGAAGTTTATTCTATGCCACCTCATGTCATTGCCAGGGGCAAGGGGAGAATGGAGTCTCTTCTGGGGAGAAGGGGTTCCTTCCGCTCAAGTAAGTGTGGTGGTGGTTCTCACATGGAGGGAATGGTTGGATAACATCGGTTCCAAGCCAGAGGGAGCAGCTGGGTAACTGGTTCTGAGCTGGAGGGAGCAGCTGGGTAACACCAGTTCCAAGCCGGAGAGAGTGGTTGGATAATCCCGGTTCTGAGCTGGAGAGAGCGGCTGGGTAACGCTGGTTCTGAGCTGGAGAGAGCGGCTGGGTAACGCTGGTTCTGAGCTGGAGAGAGCGGCTGGGTAACGCTGGTTCTGAGCTGGAGA